>JAFELL010003149.1:0-24685 GCA_019059645.1 Caranx melampygus | reverse complement strand
CAAGTGCAGTAACACGTGATGAGGATCTAACTCCTGCACGTGTCAACAGTCATTATAAGTCAACAATATGATAATAACCATAGCGTGACACAGACGTTTACCGATGCGCACGTGTTTCTCACTTAATAATTTGGAAAATATTCAAACTAAAGCAGGGATATAGATTTTAATCTGAGTTCTGTGGACAAAAGATACTCAAGTAGAGTAAAGGTACTTCAAATTGTCACATTTATTGTACAGTATTGAATGTGAAGAAATGTTCTGCATTTCGCACTTTTTTCGATGCGCAGTTGTCATTAAGCCGTCTTATTTTGAAGGCCATCACCGGAAGCCTGTTTTTAACACACGCTAACTTAGCATCAGTGCTACTTCCGGTTCCTAGCTCGTTAGAAGCGACGCGCCATCTCCGGTAGAGCCGTCCGTCGGTGTTTTAACAACAGAAACCATTAAACTCGACAGTTTAACAGTCGGGAGCCTCCGAGGCGGCGACAGGGCGTTTTAACCGTCAGGCAGTTAAATCCGCGGGAAGAAACCGGATAAGAAAAGTGTAGTATCCGCTTAGCTAGCTGCTAGCTTGTGACGTTGTAGGCTAAACCAGTTAGCTGCCGAGGAGCTCCACGGCCTGTTTATGTTTCCTCCGCTTCACAGACATGTTGGACGGATCTCCGGCTCACAGCGATGAGGCCAACATCGGCAACGTCGAGAACAACAACCCGGCGACGGTGATCGGCGGCAGCGACGGGCCGAACACGGGCAACAAGGCGCGACAGGCGCTGCTGAAGAAAGGGGGGCGGAAGCTACGGTCGGCGGCGCCGCTGCACCACCACCAGAAACCCCCGAGGAACGGCCCCAGCGTCCGGCTGTCCGACCACAACAACAACACCCTGACGGCCTCGTCCGCCAACAGAGCCGCGGCTCAGCCCGGCACCGAGCTGCCCGCCGGTACTCAGACCGTCCTGACCCTGCATCACCTGAAACAGGGAGCCCGGAAAGAGGTGAGTTCACCTGCGGCGCTGCAGCTCAGCGGTGATGTGACGTGATGTGATGTGATGTGATGTGATGTGATGTGACGTGATGTGATCACAGCTCATCATCAGTGTCACGTTCACCTGCAGGGAGCTCACACGTGCTGATCACCAGTGTTTTACTACAGTGTCAGTGTTTTCACCCTGCAGCTGCACGAGCTGAGTCAAACTGTGCTAAACAGACAACAAACACACACACACACACCACACACACATATACACACACATGGACCGTGAACAGGTGACAGTCAGTGTTTACGTGCCCCCCCCCAGTGTCTTCAGTTTGAGGTGACGCAGTTCCTGGTCAGTGATGTTGGGCCGTGTCATGTGACAGAGCGAGTTGAGAGGAAGTGACGTGTTTCCTGTTTACATGACGCCTGTGCAGCTTTAACTCTTCGCCTCTAAAGTCACATGCTGGAGAAGAGCGTGGCTTTGATTGGTCAGTCAGCTCTGAAGCTAAGCTAACAGCGGCTAACAGCAGCTTCAGTTAACGTTATAGTGAAGAAGGAGAGAGAGACGAGGTCTGAAACACAGAGCAGGTCCTGGGGGAGGACGTTGTTCTTCTCATCCTCTGTGAGAAGTGACAGTAAGTGAAGAGGTGTGTCACTGGAGCGTTCAGCTCTCGACGGCTTTAACTCAACGCGTCGTCACATTAAAACCTGTGTGTTTGTGTTTCGTAGCTGCTGAAATCCAAAGGAGGGAAGTTGGAGCCCGGCGTCCAAACAGGGCGCAGCCTCCCCCGACATGAGCAGGTGACCCAGAATGTGAATGGGCGGAGCCAGAAGCCCAAACAGGACCAAACCGCTGCCAAGAAGAAGAATCACAGCAGCCCCAACAAGCCGCCGCCACGACAGCAGAAGAAACCTCTCCACGCCTCCAACAGCCTGAAGGCCGCGAGCGCTCTGCCCGATGAACCTGCGCCGGAATACCTCAAAGACGGGGAGAAGGTCTACGCCGGAGCCAAGTTCAGCGAGCCGCCCTCACCCAGCGTCTTACCTAAACCGCCCAGCCACTGGGTCGGAGAAGACGAGCGCCAGCCGAGCGGCCAGAGCCGCGAGCAGATGACCGTTCACCTGAAGTCGCTGCTGAAGGTTCAGGACACGTTGTGACCGCGGCGATGGAGCCGCTACGTGGAAATGCGAATAACGACTGGAGAGAGGAAGAAGCTGGACGTGGACTTTGGCCTTTGAAGACGTGCAACAGGATGGAGGACGTTTTACTGACCCTGAACACAGTTTCCCATCAGCCACCAGGACGCCCGCCGAGGCCCGCGCCACAGGCACCTCTGCTGTCTGCGACCGAGGACCGAGACGAGCGCACCGTCGTCCCGGCGGCGCCGTGACGGCACCGTGTGCTGACGACCTTTTAAAGAGCTTGTGTAAATGTACATTATATATTGTTTACATATATTTGTGTCTATTTTTCCGTGTTTTATCTGAGATTCTAGTTTTGTTACTGAAGTTTTTCACAAAAACAAAAGAAAAGAAACAAAAAAAGAGAAAGTTCCTGCAAACTGAGGCACTTTGTCCCTCAGGCTGAGGTCCAGGGGACAGAGAGGACACGACGTCTCGCACTGACGCCCACAGCTTCACCAGCCAGATCAGAGCACACAGGACGAAGCCGGGTCCGGGTCCAGGTCCGGGTCCTGGTCCTGGGCATCGTCCTGGTCCTGGGCATCGTCCTGGTCCTGGGCATCGTCCTGGCATCGTCCTGGTCCGGGTCCTGGTCCTGGTCCTGGTCCTGGGCATCGTCCTGGTCCTGGTCCAGGTCCTGGTCCTGGTCCTGGGCATCGTCCTGGTCCAGGTCCTGGTCCTGGTCTTCAGGGCTCAGTCACCTCCTCCCTGAGCCGGGGGAGTCGGATCAGGGCCTGTGAAGCTGCGGAGCGGTGAAGAGCGTCAGCAGCCAGAACAGATGTTTGTCTTCACCTTCACTGCACTGATGGAGAATACGCCCACATATGCCCCGCCCCCGTTTACACTGAGCCCCGCCCACATTGGGCAGGTGTCTCTCAGATTTTACTGAGCTGTTGGTTTGAATGAATGAATCACAAAGAACACGAGAGGATGGACTTCAGAAGCTGAGCACACCTGTCCCCTACCTGTCTGTCCCCTCAGCTGGGTCCCCCCACCTGTCCCCTCACCTGTGTAGTTTCATGGGTCTGGATCTGAGGCAGTGGTGGGACTCACCTGAGACAACTCACAGATCAATAATCAATCGTCTCAACGGTTGATCACTCTTTAGACGTCGGTTCTTGTCCTCGTCAGATGTGTGATGTCTGTGTGGACAGAGGACGAGGACGTGAGGCCGTGTGGACATTCTGTGACTGCTGATGCTTGTGTACGTTTTCATGAGTCTGAACCGTGACGTTTACTGAGCGATGATCATGTGATCATGAACCCTGTGCCGTCACTGTCTCCACCTCTGTGACGCACGTCCATGTAGCAACACCTGCTCATTTTATTGCAGTGTTTTAACACGATTTCATTCCAGGTGTAAGAAAATGAACGACTTCCCTCCATCCTCACGATCTGGAAAAAAAATGTATGAAGCCTTTCGTATCTAAATTATATTAAAATATTGGTTTCCCTACAGTTTGTCGTTATGTGTTCATTACAGGTCAGCAACCACTGACTGTTTTTACAGCTACAAGCTACAAGCTACAAGCTACCTGCAACAAGCTACAAGCCACCAGCTACCTGCTACAAGCTACAAGCTACCTGCTACAAGCTTCCAGCTACCTGCTACAAGCTACAAGCCACAAGCTACCTGCTACAAGCTACAAGCTACCTGCTACAAGCCAACAGCTACCTGCTACAAGCTACAAGCTACCTGCTACAAGCTTCCAGCTACCTGCTACAAGCTACAAGCCACAAGCTACCAGCTACAAGCTACCTGCTACAAGCTACCAGCTACCTGCTACAAGCTAACTGCTACAAGCTTCCAGCCACAAGCTACAAGCTATCAGCTACAACGTCTACGTCTTGGCTCGGTTTTCTTCAGGTGTCAAACTCGTCACGCACGGCGACGCCAACACCTCACCTGGTCAAAAACACCACGTGACATCAGATCCTGTTCTAAATAAGTACAGACTCACAGCTCAGGTCTTTATGAGCCTTTCTGTTGTCCGTCGGCTCTGCGTCCTACATGTCCACCTCTCTCTGTCCCTCTCTGTCAGGGTCAGGCTGCTGCGACCTCTGACCTCTGCACTGTTGGTTGGTCAGTCCCTGTTCGTGAGAGAGAAATGACCATTAAAGACAAGAAGAGATGTTCTGTGAATTTCAGCGAGAGGAAGTGACATCACAGGAAGCAGATGACCCCTCTGTCGAACGCTCTGACGGTTGACAGCGCGAGAGACCAAGGAGTCCAGCGGTGGAGTCAGGAGGGTTCACCATGTTCTTCAGTTTGCAGGTAAAGACCAGGTGGAAGACTGTCAGTGAACAGCTGGTTGAGTTTAACCTGTGACTCCACTTCTCATTTCTCCTCCATCTTTTCAGCAGCAGCAGCTAAACCTGGGAACCTGTTTGTCAGAGTCGGAGACAAAGTCGTTCTGCTCTGTGAGAACGTGAAAGGCGGCGAAGAAAACTGTGACACAACTTCCTGGATCTTCGGTCGTCTAGGAAACAGAGCAGCAGCTCTGCTGTCTGACGGCGGGAGGATTCACGAGACAGTTGGACCGAGGCTGGACAGACTGAGAGTCACAGAGAACTGCTCTCTGGTCGTGGAGAAGGTCTCAGCTGATGATGTTGGTGTGTACGTCTGCAGACGGTTTGACTGGTCAGGTGGACACCAGGACGCTGGGACCAGTCTGTCTGTGGTTAACAGTGAGTCTCCACGCCGCAGCGCTGCAGCCATCACTTCCTGTTGTCACGCTGCTTTTAATATCTCCGGCTCATTTCTGCCCTTAAAGGCATAGGATGGTAAACATTGATGAGAATGCCACGCCCACTTTCACCAACCAATCATAGACTTCAGATTTTGTCCACCAGGTCTTCAGGTGCACACTTTTGGTGTTTGTGAGTGAAGCGCTGCGGTAGGTTTCCCCGTGACGGCCCGTGTGAGCGCGTGTTGTTGATGGCAGCCATGTTTTATTGTCCTGATGATTTACAACTAAAACCGTCCATCGAAACTTTCCATGAACACGGCGACGCCTCGGTAAACGTTTCCTGAAGTTATGTTAAGTATCAGACAGAGACGATGGGGGCAGCACACTGAGCTGGACTTTTATTACAGGGATGAAGATCATTTGTCTCTTGTTGTCTCTGTCTCCACAGTGACTGAACAGAAGGACGGGGACAAGGTGACGTTGACCTGCTCTGTGTTGACATATGGACACTGCAGACACTCGGTGAGGTGGAAGGTCAGCGGGACGGTGGTGGGTTTAGTCCTGAGGTCCTCACAGAGCAGCTGCTGGTCCCCGACAGGTCAGAGATGAACCGGTCACTGAGGTGTAAGGTCAGGGACGGTCTCACCGGAGATCTGCACCAGTTCTCCTTCAGCCATCAGTCCACAGGCGGGACAGCAGGTGGGACGACAGGTGAGGACACAATGACATCATTGTTCTTCATAAGGTGTTTTGTTATGACTGAACCCTGTCTTGGGTTGTTATCCCACCCATCCAGGGGCCTGAACTATGAAGCAGGGTTTGAGCTCAGGGAGGTGAATTCAAGGTGAATTCCAGGTGAATTCACCTTGAATTCAAGGTGAATTCCAGGTTAACCAGGTGAAGAAAACCTGCAGCCACGTGACCCTCTGTGGAACAGTTGGGACACGCCTGAGTTAACTGAAGGTACCATGGGTATGTTGAACCTGCTTCAGAGCACACGGCCCAGAGCTCCTCCCACGGTCACGACGGCGTCTGACCACAGGTGTGTCGATGCTCTTGTTCGCCCTGCAGCTCGGTGGAGGATCATGGTTGTGACCGTGGCGTTGGCTGCTCTAATGGTGACGGTGGTGGCCATTTCCACGTGTGAGAGGAGACGTGAGTGTTCACACCAGTGAAAGTCCTGATGAACCTGCAGCTGAAGCTGCTGGAGCTTCAGTCGACTGTGTGTGTGTTGTTTTCAGGACAGAAAGTACTGAGGGAGGAAAACGCTTTGAGTTCAGCCCCAAGTCATGATGTCACAGTAGGAACCACTTCCTGTTCTTCCTCTGCTCGTTGTCACACTGTGATGAAACCAAACGCACCAGCAGCAGGGTCTGCATGTGTGTGTGTGTGTTTCAGGGGCTCAGGCCAAATCCTGCAGAGACTCAGTCTGGTCCAGGAACCAACCAGGACACGGTGAGCTCACACACACACACACACACACACACACACACACTCACACACACACACACTCACACACACACACACACACACACACACTCACACCTTACCTCCACCACCTTCAGACCAACATTTACAATCATCCTCATTATGTGTGTGTTGTACTGTTTCCCAGATGCATGGTGATGATGATGATGATGATGATGCAGATGATGATGCAGTGAAGCTCCGTCCTCTGGTGCGGTGCCTGTGGAGCCCAGGAACATGTATGCCACTGTCAACAAACCCAGACCTGATCAGTGATGGTGACACGTTGTATCGTTGCACTGATGAGTCATTCGTCCGCTGCAGCTCATTGGATGCTCTCATCCTGTTTCTTCTCAAAGCTGCTGCTTTTATCACATTTACTCTCTGACATCATTGTTTGCTGTCCAGCGGGGGGGGCTGTGGGTCAACCAGCAGCTCATGCAGTCACATGTGAAATCATTACGTTTACTGGACCTTGATGAAGCTGTGCAGCTTCGTCTCACTTGTCCATGAGTCTGATGTGGTTTCTCTTGTTTAACTTCTTCAGTGTTTTGACAATGTTTTTTTGTTTTTTTGGATGTGTTCAGGTTTTTGTCCAGTAGGGGGCGAGATGTTTCACACCCCCATGTACAACACATAAATCTGATGTCAGTGTTGTTATCAGCTGAGCTTCAAACACACAGGAACAGAATAAAGGACACGTTCAGTGACGCCGTGTGGGCTGATGATGATGATGATGATGATGATGAGTGTGAGTGTGATGTGTTTAAAACACTTGGTGAGACACAGAGATGCTTCATGTGTTGGATGAGAGCTGATACAACTGTTATAGGGCCACGCCACGCCACGCCACGCCACGCCTCGCCACGCCACGCCACGCCACGCCACACCACACGTCTGTGTTAACAACAGATGATAAATACAAGTGCAGTTACAGTAATAAAGTGTGTGTGCTGCTCTCTGTGCAGCACACACACTTTCACCAGTCACTTGATTAGGAACACCTGTTCACCTGCTTGTTAATGCAGGTATCTAACAGGCCAATCACACGGCAGCAACACTGCGTGCACACCTGGAGACATGGTGAAGGTGATCTGCTGAAGACCTCACTGAGCATCAGAACGAACAAGGTGATGTACGTGACTTTGAACCCAGCGTGACTGTTGGTCTGAGCGTCTCTGATATTTTCACCACAAACATCTGTTCAACAGAGGATCGTCCTACAAAAGAGAGAAGATTCAGGTTCTCTGGGGACAGAGGTCAGAGGTCAGAGGAGGACGGTCAGACTGGTTCCAGCTGATGGAAAGACAACAGCACTGGTTACAGACCAGGACTCGTGAGCATGAGACACCGAAGATTTATGAGGACGTCAGGAGATGTCAGAGCAGTGAGCTGCCTGCTGAACACCTCAGGCAGCAGGAGGAAGAAGAGACTGAAGCATCATGGGAGGACAAACCCCCGTACGGTGCCCGCCCCAACACCACCCACCAACATGTCGCTCATATCTCCATGTACCACAGGGGCGCTGGCGTCCGGTGCAGACGTGTGATAAAGACATTACTGGACGTCACATGGCTCCAAGTTGTCCACCACACACAGAGAAGACAGACGGAGACGGAGACATCATGGGTGAAGTGAGATGGACTGAGGTGTTTGTGGTGACGCTGCTGCTGCTTCCAGTCACAGGTAAGAACACACCTTTTCTACAGACTGGATCAGTTAGCAGCTGAACGTTACCCTCTGTGTGTTCAGCAGGCCACAGCACACGTGCTACAGGCTGCGTCCATACAGGCGAGACCTGCTCGACCCCATCTGCCCTCTGCACACGTCTTTATGGCTTTGTCCATGAGAAGTCCATCCATCCATTGTCTGCATAGCTTAACCTGTGCAGGTTCACCTTATGTCCCAGCTGACACAGGCTGAGGTCGGGGTTCACCTGGACAGGTCAGCGGTCAGTCACAGGGCAGACGTAAACAGACGAACAGCGACACACATTCACACCCACAGATGATTTAAAGCCACTGATCAACCTGTTTGTGCAACTGTGCGTGTGTTTGGACTGTGGAGGGAAGTCAGAGGACCTGTGCAGGCACAGACAGAACAGGGACACTGCCCGGGAATCGAACCCAGAACCTAAAGCAAGCGAGGCTTGATGCAGCCTCAGTGTTTCCCAGTTTAAGCCCCCACCTTGGTCCTGTGCATCAGCCCTCAGGTGTGTCCACAGTCCAGACTGAAGCTGGATCCTGAAGCATCACACAGTGAGTGAGGGTATCTGCTCCTGCCTGTTGTCCACGGTGCTGACGCTCAGTAACGGCTTCATACAGCTCTTTATCACAGCTCTGCACCATGTGGCACTTTGAGATACGGTGGTGGACATGGGCAGGTGTCCAACAGGGCCTTCAGTCAGGGGGGGGGGGTGGGGGTGGAGAGCCACATTAAAAAGACATATCTTCTTCTTATCACTCATTCACACGTCACGTCAGAGGCTGTGGACACAAGTGACGAACCAGGCTCCAGACAAGAGAGTCAAAGTGAGAGACAATCATGTGCAGCCAGGTGTCGCAGGTCGGGTTTGAACCCAGGCCGCTGCAGTAGCACGATGTGTTCGTGTCACACACTCCACCAGATCAGATCTCAACACTCTCTTGTGTCCCCTGAAAATACTTCCTGTTTTCTTTGCATGTGTTTTAGTTTAAGTTAAAGTTGTAGTGCTCCGAGCTCTCAAGGCCGCCGTGGGAAACATCCTCAGTCTAATAACATCAGATAATTCTCTTTCTCTCCTCAGAAGTCGCAGCATTTTTATCATCAGTCACTGTCAGAGACGGAGCTGACGTCACTTTGTCCTGTGAGAACGTGAGAGTTCATCAGGACGGATGTGACAACACGACCTGGGTCTTCACAGATTATACAAGTGAAGCAACAGTGGCACTGAGTGACCATGGGAAGATCAACAAAGACGCTGGAGACAAGTGGGACAGACTGAGAGTCACAGAGGACTGTTCTCTGGTTGTAGAGAAGGTCTCAGCAGATGATGCAGGTCTGTACAACTGCAGACAGCTTGACACAGAAGAAGACGTAGTTCTGTCGGTTGTCACCAGTGAGTATTTACATCAATGTTCAACATATAATTATAACAATAATATTGCCCCCCCCCACCCCCCCACCCTGTGTAGTACCCTCAGAAGTGGTAACAGGTAACACACACTTGAGATGTGGCAGGTTGATGTTCTGGTGGAGCTCACTCAGCCTCCTTTACATTCACACTGCTGCTGCTACAGTGACGACCGCCCGCCGCGTCCGTGGCGGGTCAAAGGGTCTGCAGTGGCGTGTACTCAGTGAGGGGTGGCATCCTGCAGACAGCCAGCCCCCAGCTCATCCAGCTCCGCTGCTGCCTGTTTGATGTTCCGGTTTAGCCGTGTCTAGCAGGACGCAGCAGGCTCTGACGCTGCGCTGGGAAGTTTTCTGTAGTTTCAAATGGTCCGTTTTGTTACGAGTGTCCATGGCGCTCCCACACACACGTCCCTTTGCTCACAGACGTGGACATAAACAGGGACAAAGGTGCGCTGTGATCACAGCCATGAAGCTGACCTCTCTCTCAATGTGTCCGTCTTCACAGTGACTGAAGAGACGGACGGTGATGACGTGACGTTGACCTGCTCGGTGCTGCCGGATGAAATGTGTCCGGTCTCAGTGAGGTGGTTGTATCAGGGTGAAGATGTGGGTGATCGCAGTGACGTGAGCACGTCACAGCTTTACTGTGGAGCCAGTGTGACTTTTCACAAGTCTCATCAACTTTATGGATCCAGCTCTAACTTCCTGTCATGTGAAGTCCTCCATGATGCGTCTGGACGGCCTCTGACCTTCTCCTTAAAGACCTCACCTGGGGAGACAGGTAAGAACCTGGAGAGCTGCTGAGCATTTCTCAGCTGGAGATGGTGAACGCAAAGTGTTTTCTCAGCCCTGTGGCTTTTTTTCATTTGTCCAGGTGAGGAGGAAACCACGGCAACAGACATCAGGGTGGAAGCAGGTGAGCGTGGTGTCCCTCTGTCTCTGTCTGTCCCTCTGTCTGTCCCTGACTCTCAAAGACAGAAACACTGACCATGTGATCCTTCTGTTTCCAGTGCACTGGAGTTTAATTGCTGTGTCTGTGGGTGCAGCAGTGCTCATCATCATCATCATCGTCGTCGTCATCGTCATCATGATAGTGAACGTCTCCATAGCTCCAGGTGAGACATCAACAGATACACAAGGAGACGGGATGAACCTGGACTCACAGTGCTCTGATATCACACGGGGAAACATTAAGTGTTCTGTGGCGGCGCCTGTCTGACGGCACCGGACGCCTCAGACCACACCCACGTGACGAGACGTTTGACCAAACAAAGACAAATCAACGTAGATCAACATCTAACAGAACCGGCGCTCACAGTGGCCCTCGCTTATCACATGTGTGCACACCAAAAATGTGTGTACGCCAGCTCTGCAGCAAGGGTCATGAATGTGGTCATGTCTGTGAAGTCCCTCCTCTTGGCCGTCCCCCGTGTCTCCGTGTCATGTGGACACACACACTGAGGGTCAACTCAGAGTTTGGCTTTGATGCAGTTGTGATGTGTTTCTCAGGTGTGTGACGATGAAGATGACGGTGAAGTGACCTCTGGGCCTTCTGACCCTCCTGCCTCCATCACACGCCACTGATCAGCCAAACAGCAGCGTCCAACCTGATCTTCAACAGAAAAGCTTCAGCGGCTACATGACGTGTCACGATGACGCTCAGACCTGCTCCTGCCCCGTCTGTGTGATGGCGAGATGTCCAGGACACGCCCCGCATGAGGAAACCTTTCAATATTTCGATGATATAGATCTATATAATAGTTTAGCCAGTTGATGATTCACTGTGTTTTACTTATTGTTGCATATTAAACTCCAAACGTGTCGAATACACGAATAAGACTCAAATACAGACTCAGGTGAAGAAAGGAAACATGTTGAACACAGTGAGACACACAGTGAGACACACAGTGAGACACACAGTGAGACACACAGTGAGACACACCGTGAGACACACAGTGAGACACACAGTGAGACACACAGTGAGACACACAGTGAGTCTCAGGGCTGTGAATCTCACGATTCGATCCAATATCGATTTTTGATTCAAAACGACTCTTCTTTATAAAACCTGATAAAGTGCAGAGTGTTAATAATGAGGCGCGTTATGAAAACAGTTTGTCTAAGATAATGTGATTTTACAGTTGAAAAAGTTGTATCAGCTGGTTCCAATGATGTAAACACACACGGGTAAAGGTGGGGGGTGACGCTCATTCATGCTGAACCTGCTGTGAACAAACCTGTTTGAATTTCAGTCAGCTTTATTAAAGACGTGTCAGAGTGTGTGACCCGGTGTCTCGGCCTGTGGTGTGCACTGTGGTCCACCCACACTAGATGGCGGCAGTGGTTTGAGTGTGAGCTCAGGCCTCAGTGGTGAGGTTGGCCTGAGGTGGCGGTGGTGACACACAGAGACATGACCCAGGATAAAAATGACCCATAACCCTTCTGCAGAGACTGAACCTTATTATGAACATGGCAGTAATTACTCCACCACTCATACACACAGAACACACTGCCACCCCTCTCTGGCTGTCGTCCACTTCCTGTGTGGCAGAGAGACATGTCTGCAGGAGACATCCTGATCCGAGAGTGTCACTGTGAGCTGCATGTCCACAAGAGAGGAGGAAGTGAGAGAGGACCAACAACAGGAAGTAGATGCAACACTGGTTTTTACAGGTTCATAGTGAGAGAGTGACGGAAGCAGGGTGGATGGAGGACATCAGCAGCTTTGACGCGTCTTTATGTTTGGTTTTGTTGCTTCACTGCACAGGTAAGGTCACCTTTTAAATACATGTACTGTTGTGAATGTTTCCTCATTAAACAGAGAGAGAGAGAGAGAGAGAGAGAGAGAGAGAGAGAGAGAGAGAGAGAGAGAGAGAGAGAGAGAGAGAGAGAGAGAGAGAGAGAGAGAGAGAGAGAGAGAGAGAGAGAGAGAGAGAGAGAGAGAGAGAGAGAGAGAGACCACCACCCTGTGCTCTGCTTCCTGTCATCATCGTCACTCTCACTCTGACAGACACATCTTTACATGGAGGCAGACGTAGTGTGTGTGTTATGTGTGTTATTCTTATATTCATATTCTGGGTTCATTTTCTGGACTAAAAGACCAGAACCTCGTGTGAAGCTCTGAGCAGGATCCTCATCCTGACCTTTCTGACCCTCTCAGCAGTAGCACCAGCAGATGGAAAATACTCGTCACCCGTCACCGTCAGAGACGGAGCTGACGTCACTTTGTCCTGTAACGACCTGAAGGACCTTCAGAGCAGTTGTGACAGAATCTCCTGGAGCTTCAGTGGTGCAAGATCAGGAGAAGAAGCAGCAGCGATACTGAGTGAGCGTGGGAAGATTTACAATAATGCTGGACCAAGTCAGACAGACTGAGAGTCACAGAGAACTGCTCTCTGGTTGTACAGAGGGTCTCAGCTGGAGACGCTGGTCTGTACATCTGCAAACAGCATCACTCCACTCATGCTCATCCTCTGTCTGTTGTCAGCAGTGAGTATTTACACTGAATCATCTCACTCATTCTGATCATCACAGTGATGAAGCTCATTTCTGTCTCGTTGTCTCCATCAGTGACTGAAAAGGAGGACGGTGAGAACGTGACGTTGACCTGCTCTGTGGAGATGTTCGACGGGTGTCCGCACTCAGTGAGGTGGCTGTACCAGGGCAGAGCTGTGGGTGAAGCTCTCAGTGTGCGTGCTGACATCACAGTCCGCCTGCAGGGCCACTCTGCTCTTCTCACTTCTCATCATTCCCTGGATCGAGCTCCAGGTTCCTGTCATGTGCAGTGCTCAGTGATGACAACAGTGAGCAGGTGACCTTCTCCCTCCAGACCTCGCCTGAGGAGTCAGGTGAGAACACAACGAGCTCGTGAGCAGCTGCAGGCAATGAACAAGAAGTGTTTCCTGAACCCTGTTTTCTTCTGTCCAGGTGAGGATGAAACCGTGGCAACAGGAAGCAGCATGACGGCAGGTGAGAGCCTCTGTGACGTCTGCAGTCCTTCGCTCAGCTCATGACCTCAGCAGCGTTTCACGCATCCAACACCACAGATGTTCGAGCTGACTGTTGAGCTCCTGGTGCTCTGTGGAGCTTCAGACCTGTCCTCTGGGACATGTGCTCAGCAGCTCCAGGAAGAACCAGTGAGTGGACCTTGAGTGAAACTGATGCTGTTTGTCTTTGTCAGGCTGGTTGTGGCTGGGTCTCGTCGTGGGCGTGGCTTCAGCAGCTGTTTTAGTGCTTGTTGTGATCAGGAGGATGAGGAACACAGGTGAGAGCGCTGACAGGTAAAACACGTTGTAAACACCGGGATCGAACCTGTGAACGTCACCTCCTGCTTTTATTCCTTCAGGGGACAAGAGACGGCCGCAGGACGACACAGTGAGTACAGACAACCTGGACTGATGTCCCCGCCTCACACCCTGAGAGACAGCTGCACACACGTTGTACACATGTTGATGTTTGTACCTGCACACATCTGCATTGACTGAACTACACTGCATGAATCCAGCAGCTGACCTTTGACCTCTGACCTCTGTCCTAGGTCACACTCAGTGTTCAGTCCATGTGAAAGTCACTCTCACAAAAAATGTTCCACACAGACAAAAACAAAGCCTGTCAGAGGTCAGAGGTCAAACCACACCCATAGTGGCAGTGGTGATTTAAGTCAGCGTGCTGATCTGACAGACTCAAAGTGACCACCTGCAGAGGGGGGCGTGTCCTACTGACACTGTGTCTTGTCCTGGTCGTTGTTCAGGGTCATGTGTCGTCACCGCAGCCTGATCCTGAGGACGGTGTCACCTACACTTCCGTCAGCTACATCAGGAGGAGCGGCACTGACGCCCAGGTGAGCTCTGTGACTGGCTGCGCAGGTGGAGCTGCTGCTGAACCAACACATTCAAACTCATGCTTTTCACACACACAGTTCAGCTCAGCTCAAGCTGCTCTGATGAACATAAGTGAAAAGAAAAGCTCGAACACAGGAAGTCTGTGATTAACGTTACAGCATGTGATAGACATAAGTGTCCAGTGTGTTGTGTTACGTTGTGTTGAGTTGTGTTACGTCCTGTCTCCTCCAGGTTCACAGGAGAAGTGATGATGATGACGCTGATGATGCTGATGATGATGTTGACACAGTGACCTACTCGACCCTGAAGGGAAGATAACTGGTCAGCAACAAACAGCCTCTGCACCAGAAGGGGGCGCTGTAGATGAACTGTGTGCCTCTGATCTGATCTTGTTTGGCTTGTTCCCTCCATCCTGTTGTTTATTGCAGGTTTTAATTGAAGTGTTTGTTTCTTTATTCAATGTGAGAACAGAAGAGCTTGTCCTGGGAGGGCTCTGTCCTCCATCTGTACGATTACAACCCCTCACTCTTTCACATGAACCTGCTTCTCCTGCTGTGCTTCTTACACTCATGTCACATGTGGGCCAGAGGGAAACGAGCACGTGGACCAGGTCTGGACCGGGTTCATGCCCTTTCTATCCACAGGAGAACCGGCTCAGTCAGCGGTGTGAGCCTGTTAACACCGGAGGCCGACCGTCATCAGATACACAGGCTGACTGGTCCATACAGTGGTGACAAGTACAAATCACAACAGTGTTCACTAACTACACAGGTACGACTGCGACACGTAGTCATGAAACACAACGATAAAACCGCCAACAGCGTTTATCTGCCGGATAACTACCGATTCAGCTACAGTCCCTCTACAGCCCTGTTTTCATTTTAGGTCATGTTAGTGTCGAACCATCTGTCGAGCTTTTATTTGAACTCTAGCGTCCTGAACCGGAAGTTCCTGTCCTTTGACCCAGAGACTGGTTCCGTCGGTGAGATGCTGGAAGAGTCGTGAATTTGGTGCTTTTGGTGGACATTGGAAGAAACACCACGACTGTGTTTGAGTGATTTTAAACCACCTCACACACACATTTGACCAGAGGAGCGAACCGGAGCCGCTCGGTGAGTTTACGCCCGGGAGGAGCGCTGATATCTGGGCTGCTAGCTAACGCCTGCTCGGTGTCAAATGTCCGCGACACCAGCGGCTGTAAACAACTCGGCTCGGCTGGTTAGCCGCTGTTAGCCTGCTAACGGAGCCGCTCACTGACAAACAGTCACAACACAGCCTGCGGTGACGGGACTCCGTCTTTACATTTACGTGCACCCGCCGTCGTGTTTGCGACACCGTGGTTAGCCGTTAGCGTGTAGCATGAGCTAGCTGTGTGCGCTGTCCCTGTTGACATGTTCATTTCTGCGGCAGATGTGACTGCAGCAGCCCGCGACCATGAGCAACAGTCACCCCCTGCGTCCACTGGCCTCCGTGTCGGAGATCGACCACATCCACCTGCTCTCGGAGCAGCTGGGAGCCCTGGTGCTCGGAGAGGAGTACAGCGACGTTACCTTCGTGGTGGAGGGGAAGCGCTTCCCGGCGCACCGCGTCATCCTGGCCGCGCGCTGCCACTACTTCAGGTAGGTGTGAAGCCACCGTACGTTCATCCTGAAGGGAAACACAACAACAACAACAACAACAACCACCACCACCACCACACAGGGGCGGAGCTCTGGGCAGCTGCCTCAGCTGCAGCGGTGATGGTTTTTATTGAGTGACTGACAGTCATTACAGCCGGAGCCTCCTTCTCCTCCTTCTCCTCCTCTCCTCCTGTAGCTGGATGCACCGATCAGTCACAGCTCAATCAATACCTGATCGATCCATTGGTGCCGAAACTCCCACACACATGAAGATGAAGGATTTTAGAAGTGTAGTGTGTGTGTGTGTGTGTGTGTGTGTGTGGAAAAGACTTCAGGTGTAGATGTACAGGATGTGGTGTAGTTGTGCTTCTGTTCCTCGGTGTGTTTTCAGAATAAAATGCTGTGTGACACTGTGAAGCATCAGCAGGTGTAGTAACACCACCTCTGCCCCCCCCCCCAGGGCTCTGCTGTATGGGGGGATGAAGGAGTCGCAGCCCCAGGCCGAGGTGTGTCTGGAGGAGACCCGGGCCGAAGCCTTCTCCATGCTGCTCCACTACCTGTACACGGGCCGGGCCAGCCTCAGCTCGGCCCGGGAGGAGGTGCTGCTGGACTTCCTGGGCCTGGCCCACCGCTACGGCCTGCAGCCGCTGGAGGACTCCACCTCCGACTTCCTGCGCACCGTCCTGCACACCAACAACGTGTGCCTGGTGTTTGACGTGGCCAGCCTCTACTCTCTGAGCGCGCTCAGTGCGGCCTGCTGCGCCTACATGGACAGACACGCCCCGAGGTGCTGAACTCTGACGGCTTCCTCATGCTGTCAAAGGTGAGCTCAGTTCTTCTTCACAACACGCACTGCTCCACATCATACACCTGCCACACAGTGACCTCTAGTGGCAGCTCAGGGAGCTGCAGGGCAGAGCAGCAGAGGTCAGGTGTGTGTGAACCCACAGAGCAGGTCACATGACACAGAAACATTCCCGTCACCCTCCCACACCCACACAGATTGGTTGGTATGTGTCAGGTAACAGACACACCTGTCTGTTGCAGACGGCTCTCCTGACCGTGGTCAGCCGGGACTCGTTCGCTGCCAGCGAGAGGGAGATCTTCCAGGCGCTGTGTCGCTGGTGCCGGCAGCACGAGGAGGGCGCTGACACGCAGGAAGTGATGTCAGCGGTGCGGCTACCACTCATGACCCTGACGGAGATGCTGAACATCGTGCGACCGTCCGGCCTCCTGAGCCCCGACGACCTGCTGGACGCCATCAAGACCGCTCAGAGAGCCGCAACATGGACCTGAACTACCGCGGGATGCTGAGTCAGTGATTCGCTGCTTCGCTCTGTTCTGTTGTTACCGCTGCATGTCTGTCTGCACCTCACTCACCTCTCTGTCCCGGCCTCCAGTACCAGAGGAGAACATCGCCACCATGAAGTACGGCGCCCAGGTGGTGAAGGGGGAGCTGAAGTCAGCGCTGCTGGACGGGGACACGCAGAACTACGACCTGGACCACGGCTTCTCCAGACACCCCATCGAGGAGGACGGCAGGGCCGGGATCCAGGTCAAACTGGGCCAGCCCTTCATCATCAACCACGTCCGCCTCCTGCTGTGGGACAGAGACAGCAGGTATGAACCGACTGACGGCGACACAGCGCTGAGACACACCTGTGACGGACGGTGACTGTTTTGACCCAGCACTGCACCGTCAGCCTCTAACCTCCCGTGTGATGGTGCAGGTCCTACTCCTACTACATCGAGGTGTCCATGGACGAGCTGGACTGGATCCGTGTGGTGGATCACTCCAAGTACCTGTGCCGCTCGTGGCAGAACCTGTTCTTCACCCCGCGCGTGTGCAGGTAAACAAACAGCTGCTGCAGCGTCAGGACACTGAACAGACTCACTGCCTGCCACTTCTTCACTTAGTTCATCATGACCAAAGAGATTTATATCAACCAGGTCAAAGGTCACAGACGGAGCTGCTGAGGCTAGTCACACACTCACATCAGAGAAAACCAGTTTGAAGTCACTAACATCAAAGGAACAATGTGTGTGTGTGTGTGTGTGTGTGTGTGTGTGTGTGTGTCAGAGTTTAGACTGAATTCACCTGTAGTTTGTACGTTGGTGGTTTTCTTTTATTTTGAAGTCCTGGGGGTGGGCGGGGCCAAAGTGTCAGTTTCTTCCTGTTGGTTATAAGAATGAAATGTGACTGTGTTGTTGTTTACTTCAGGTACGTTCGCATCGTGGGAACACACAACACCGTCAACAAGGTGTTCCACCTGGTGGCGTTTGAGTGCATGTTCACCAACCGCTCCTTCACCCTGGAGAACGGCCTTGTGGGTAAGAGCTGGCGCTGTTTCCTGCGTGTGATACCACATGGATTCACTCAGGATGTTTCATCATGTGATACTGGACCAGTTCTTTGATGTTTCCATGGTGACAGAGTATTAAGATGATGTAACAGGAGCTGTGAGGTATGAATGTGTGATACATGTCAGTACGTGGTCATAGATCACGTGACCCTGCGCTTCCTGTCCGCAGTGCCCGGGAGAACGTGGCGACCATCGCAGCCTGTGCCAGCGTGGGGAGGGCGTGAGCCGCAGCAGGAACGCCTTGCTCAACGGAGACCCGCAACTACGACTGGGACTCGGGCTACACCTGTCACCAGCTGGGCTCCGGCGCCATCGTCATCCAGCTGGCTCAGCCCTACTCCATTGGCTCGTTAAGGTAGGTGTGGTCACACCTCCACCCCTACGCTGTCGTCACCTGTAGAAGTGACTGTTGTGGTTTTAACACACCCCCCCCCCCCTTCTGCTCAGGCTGCTGCTGTGGGACTGTGACGAACGCTCCTACAGCTACTACATCGAAGTCTCCACCAACCAGCAGCAGTGGACGAAGGTGGTGGACCGCACCAGAGTGGCCTGTCGGTGAGGCTCCGCCCACTCTGCAGCGTCTTCCTGCCTAGTCCTGTCCATATAACCGAACATCAGATACAGACGCTGAACACACGTGTGTGAAGCGATGCAGGGATCCAGAAGGATCCAGAGCAGGTTCTGTCGTACACAGCTGCCCGTCCACCTGGCCAGGTGTGTCCACGGCCCCGCTGCCCTCTGTTGTTTCTGTTGGTGAGCTGAGCTGGTTCCACTCTTCAGTCATCCAGCTGCTGATCACACGTGTCTGGTTTCATGAGCCTCAGAAGCCGCAGGACGGTGGACAGGTTCTGAAATGACCAGAAACACAGGAGAAGGGCTGTTGATCAAAATGAGTTAGTGAAGTGTCCTTATTGGTCACAGGACAACGCCGTGGTCCAGAGACAGAAACCTCTGATGCACCAACATCTCATCAGCAGGTTAAAAGACAGTGTGACCAGATGTGCAAAGAAGGTGCAGCTCAGTCAAAGTTAAAGTCCAGGAGTAAAGAAGAAGTAGCAGCAGTTTTGTGTGGAGGGTAACTCTTGGGTGTGAGGGTCTGCTCTCAGGTGTGTGACCTTCTGTGACCTTCTGTGACCTGGTGTTTCTTCTCCTGCAGATCCTGGCAGACCTTGAAGTTCGATAAGCAGCCTGCCTCCTTCATCCGATAGTCGGGACCCACAACACAGCCAATGAGGTGAGAGCTACAGTGGTGGTAACAGTCCAGGACACACACAGTGGTGTGTGTGTGTGTGTGTGTGTGTGTGTGCTGTTAATATTCAGCAAAACAGAAGAAGAAGAAGCTGTTGCTAACAGAACCAACATGGCGGTTGCTAAAACCAGACCTGTGCAGGAGCTGATGCTGCGTCAGCTCCACATGCTAACAGTTAGCTGTTAGCTAACGTGTTGGTCAGCGGTATGAACCCGTGTGCCTGTAAATGTCCTGAGTGTGTGCTGTCTCTGTCTGCAGGTGTTCCACTGTGTCCACTTCGAGTGTCCAGCCCAGTTGGACACGGAGGTGAACGAGGGCAGTCCGGGCCTCAACTCCTCTGATCCCGGAGCCGCCGCCCAGCAGCCACGACCCCAGCGACCTTCACGCACACACAGCCTGCTGCCCTCCCAGCCCTCCTCCACCTCCTCCTCGTCCTCACAGTCCCACCCCTGAGGAGGAGGAGGAGGAGGAGGAGGAGGAGGTGGAGGCAGAGGCCGGACCTCAGAATGCCATTTTGCACAGCCGTCATCATCCAGACTGCACTGCTACAACGCTGCTAACGGCGAGCGTCTCATTGTCACATCCCACGGTCCCTGTGTCAGAAGTGCAACGTTAGAGACTGGTGTATCTGTAGCAGCAGCCTGTAGGGCTCCAGTCTTCCCAGTTCTGAACTCAGAGTTGGTCTTACATCCACTGGCTCATGCATTTTGTGAGGTACTTTTTTTAGCTACTAAGACTCCAGTTGTATCCTTTGGTCTTCTCTGAAGACGAGGCGTGGTCACACCGAACCACCAAAGAGCAGTAAGACCAGGGAGGGGGAGGGGGGCTGTCTGCATTTTAGGGGTTAATATTTCCAAAGAAGAGGATTTTATCCTTAACTAAGCTATTTTTTTAAGAAACTGTGTGAAGCGGACTCGACTCACTTTTCATACCATCGAGCTCACAGAGCAGCCGCCGGCTATTTTTCAAACTTTAGATAAATCCTCGTAGGTTTTGCCAAACTGTGGCGCTGATGCATCCTGTGTGGTGTTTGTATGCAAATGGCACTTAACCACTGTGCGTTTGCATATTGAGCGACAGCTGTGTGAGCGTTGATTGACAGGCGCTCACACCTGAAACCAAACCTCTGGTCCTATCCGGTGTGACGATGTGACAGGTAAACTCATACCTCAGAAAAACAAACAAAAAAACAGAAGAAAGAAAACCTCACTGAAACTAAAACTAGATGTGATGAAGTGTCTTAATTTAGTGTTTTGAGCACTTGACTAGTTTAGCACAAACGATCGGGGACATCAGTGAGTTGAACACGGAGGTGGACCAAACGATGAATGCACTCGTGCTGCCTGTGGGAGGTGGATGTCAGCAGACAGACCAGCAGCTGCTACTGGCTCTTTACAGGAGGGAAGGTGGCAGCTTGGGTCTTCTGACTGTGTGTGTGTGTTGGTGTGTGTGTGTGTGTGTGTGTTAAATGACTGAAACACCTCCTTGTTCTGGGACGTGTCAGGTTGGAGTCCTGTGTTTTAGATGAAGCTGTTGGTGCTGTGGTTTGTTTCCTTTGTGTCCTGATTTTGCACTTTTGCTCCTTTTGTTTGATGTTTGATCTGAACCTCCTGGAGCTGGCCGCCGCTCGGCGACGCTCCCGGAGCTGGCCGCCGCTCGGCGACGCTCCTGTGGTCTCAGATGTCGACGCTTCTTTAATAAGCGATCAGAGACTGGATTGGTTTCTGCTGTTCAGGTTCCACTGTCATGTTGACCACACACTCCCCATCTGACTGTATGTATGTGTATAGTTTGACCTAATATATAGAATTTGTTTTGACCGTCGATGTGTGACTGTGTTTCACTGCCTCCTGCTCACTACACCCAGAACATCTGACACTCTGCTGGTCCTTCACCTGGAGTCCAACATGACCTTTAACCTTTAACCACACGGCTGCAGGGACAGCTTCATATCATGAACAGTTACACTGAGCCTGTGTGGGACTGACTCATGATATGATATAATATAATAAATACATCCCATACACCAGCCAAGCAGCTGTAATAAGAACAGGTAGTTGAAGCATCTGCCGCCTTGTTACTGAGATGACTCGTCATTATTTCACCTTTCGTTGCCACGTGTGACGTACTCCTAACTGACCTCAGATCTGTTCAGATTCTCACACGTCATCTATTCATTTATCAGCAGTTATAACACATCAGCAGCTTTCTACCTGCTGCTTCATCAGGTTTTAGTTTGGTGACACGACACAAGTTAATGTCAAGGCTCCTTTATCAACCCGCTTCATCAATGATCAATGTATTGATCACCTTTTATTAGGGCAGACCTGTTAGAAATGAGACTTTCAGCATCCTCCAGGTTTGGTGAGCTGTACAGTTCACAGTCATCAGTGTCACGTGCTGTACACCTGGGCCACCGTGGAGTAGTGAGTGGATATGACTGATAATCAATCAATATGTTTTCAAACTGGATCCTGGCTGTAGAAGAAGTCTGAAGGTTCTCAGCTGATTCCAGGTCAGCTGGACCTGTGCCCAGAACCGGGTCCACTTCACCCGGATCCCGCTTCCTCAGAGACCCATACCACCCCGACGAGCTGAGTTTGTTTCAGTCACGTGGAGCGGACTCGGACTCGGACTCAGTCCCGTTAGACTGTTCGGTCCGGTGCTCGTCCGGTGCTCGGTGCGGTGATCGAGCAGCGGGTCGTGATATTTCAGCTCACTGCCACTAACGTCTGTGTTTAATCATCGGCTGCTGTCGGCTCTTCGTGTCTGTTCGTGCCTTCTTCGTCTCCTCGGACCAATATTGACATTTCTGGTTTGATGGACGCCGTTTCCGGCCCAGCGTACTCTGTGCCAGCGACGTGTGAGCGGGGGTGGTCCCGAGGCGTTCACAGGGGAAGGCCTCGGTCTGTCTGTTTGTTTTCTGCTCGCTCGGACCCTCCCGTGTGTCTAACGCCGCCCCGGTGCTGTGGTGTCGGTGTCCGCGGACAGACGGAGCTTTTCTGAGCCCGGCGGGTAGACCGGAACACCGGGGCGCCCCCCTCTCCTCGGCCGTCGTCGTAACGTCCGAGCGTCCAGCTGATCGCTCCGAGTGCGGCTCAGTTGTTCCCGTTCACACGGAGCGAGGTGTGTGTGGCTGTAACGGAAGGCTGCGGCCTCTTCCTGCTCCGTCTCACCGAGCCGCGGCCGGACCGGACACAAAGAGGACGGCTGCCTTTTTTATTTCACTGTTTTTCAACGTCTACGTCGAGTTGTCGGACCGCCCCCCCCCCTCTGACCGACCAGGCCCCGGTCTCATCCCCAGCCTCGCGTCTTTTTTTGTTGGAAGTCATGGGAGACACCAGCGAACGAAGCAAAGCTCCGAGTCTACCTCCCCGGTGTCCCTGCGGATTTTGGGGGTGAGTGTGGTGTGAACCGGATCGGAGCCCGTGTGTTGGACCGAACCGTGAATCCGGATGAGCTGTGGCCGTGGGCTTCACCTCGGTCCAGACCCATTGTTGTTGTTGTGTAGTGCAGGCCGAGGGTGGGGGGTTGGGAGCTCGGCTGATAAATAAACCTCACAGCTTGAAAACTAGCTTCAATGTTCCGCTGTTTTTCGGGTGAACGACCCGTCGGTCGACGGCTCGAGCCGCCGCCGGTGGGTTTACACCGTGTTTTAGTGTCAGTCGTGAACCCGGGGGGTGACGTCCCCGACGGGGGGATGATTTATTGCCAGCAGGTTCCTTTTAAACCTGCCCTGTTTTCTCCAGGCGGCTCGGAGACAGCGGCTAGCACGGTTAGCATGTCCCCTCCGAGGCTGGGCCGGTCCGACCGACACACCGAGCTCTGCCCCGGTGTCACTAACACCCGCCGGTGGACCGGACTTCCAGCTGTTTGCTGTCGGTGCCGTCGAGCGTCGGATGTGTTTTGTATACCGGATGTGATTGACTGTTTAGCTCACAGCGGCTAACACGGAGGGCTGTGTGTCGTGCTAGGTGTAGCTGTGTGTGTGTGTGTGTGTGTGTGTGTGTGTGTAAAACAGGAACACACACAGGGTGATAAGATGACTGTCATGTCATTAGACACACACACACACACACACACTCAGCCCTGTGATGCTTATTGCTTGTATTAATGTGACAGCTACTGATGTGTGACAGGAAACAACACCTCTTATATGAGGTGTCATCAAAACACAATGTTGTCTTGTCAGTTGACCCCCCCCCCCCCCCCCCAGCCCTGCCCCCACAGTTGCCTTCATTTATTTTGTAGTGTCCAGTGAGCAAACTGAACAGTAAACCCACCTGTCAATGTCAGGTGACACAAATGGCCCTGTGTGTGTGTGTGTGTGTGTGTGTGTTTATGGCCCTGCCTGGGCTCAGAATAACACCTGGCCTGGGGGTGGGGGGTGGTGGGGGGGGGCTGCAGAGCCTGTCCCACACATGTCCCTGAAACTCACGGCCTCTTGAAGAAGATCTTGAACGTCTTCTCGACAGCAGGTGACCTGATCCGTGTGAGAGAGACTGTCTCCAACACTGTCCTCTGCTGTTTGTTGATAGGACCTGATCGATCAATCATCTGATCAGAGTCCGGTCAGTGGCCTCCGTGATAAGACTGATGTTCAGACCCTTTCTGCCTGTAAGGGTTCATAGAAACGATGTCCTGTGATTGGTCGATCCGTTAGAGTCCGCTGCAGCGCTGCCTGATCAATAATCAAAGTTATAGCCACACAGTGAAGTTATGAGCGTCTGATAGAAGACTGTTATAAAGATGGCCCCGGGCGCTGCGGATCAATCAGGCCTGTGTTTGGAGCAGACATACAGTTAATGTAATCAGCGTGTGCTGATTAACGTCAGAGGTGAACAGACTCAGATAAGAGCAGCTGATTGGCTCGGTCAGCCATTTTTAATATTGAACGTAATTTAATCTACCCACAATTCATTGCAGCACCGGCTGGTTGAAGACTGTTGCTGCAGCAGATGAATAAGAATCAGGGTGTAAAGTCCAGTCGGAGCTGCGCCGCTCATCAGCCTGAGCTCACCTGGTGTGAAGGTCACCTGAGAACCAGCAGACGCAGGGTTAGACAAAGGAAAGTCAGTGTTTCCTCTATGTGTTCAAACTAACACACAACCTGCTGTTGGTCTGGTTCTCCAAGGACTGTGAGGGAGGTTGGTGTTGGAGGTTGGAGGTTGGTGTTTGATGTTGGAG
>JAFELL010003148.1:0-12419 GCA_019059645.1 Caranx melampygus | reverse complement strand
CCTGTGAAGCTCTGAGCAGGATCCTCATCCTGACCTTTCTGACCCTCTCAGCAGTAGCACCAGCAGATGGAAAATACTCGTCACCCGTCACCGTCAGAGACGGAGCTGACGTCACTTTGTCCTGGAACGACTGAAGGACCTTCAGAGCAGTTGTGACAGAATCTCCTGGAGCTTCAGTGGTGCAAGATCAGGAGAAGAAGCAGCAGCGATACTGAGTGAGCGTGGGAAGATTTACAATATGCTGGACCCAAGTCAGACAGACTGAGAGTCACAGAGAACTGCTCTCTGGTTGTACAGAGGGTCCAGCTGGAGACGCTGGTCTGTACATCTGCAAACAGCATCACTCCACTCATGCTCATCCTCTGTCTGTTGTCAGCAGTGAGTATTTACACTGAATCATCTCACTCATCTGATCATCACAGTGATGAAGCTCATTTCTGTCCTCGTGTCTCCATCAGTGACTGAAAAGGAGGACGGTGAGAACGTGACGTTGACCTGCTCTGTGGAGATGTTCGACGGGTGTCCGCACTCAGTGAGGTGCTGTACCAGGCAGAGCTGTGGGTGAAGCTCTCAGTGACGTGCTGACATCACAGTCCGCCTGCAGGGCACTCTGCATCTTCTCACTTCTCATCATGCCATGGATCGAGCTCCAGGTTCCTGTCATGTGCAGTGCTCAGTGATGACAACAGTGAGCAGGTGACCTTCTCCCTCCAGACCTCGCCTGAGGAGTCAGGTGAGAAACACAACGAGCTCGTGAGCAGCTGCAGGCAATGAACAAGAAGTGTTTCCTGAACCCTGTTTCTTCTGTCCAGTGAGGATGAAACCGTGGCAACAGGAAGCAGCATGACGGCAGGTGAGAGCCTCTGTGACGTCTGCAGTCCTTCGCTCAGCTCATGACCTCAGCAGCGTTTCACGCATCCAACACCACAGATGTTCGAGCTGACTGTTGAGCTCCTGGTGCTCTGTGGAGCTTCAGACCTGTCCTCTGGGACATGTGCTCAGCAGCTCCAGGAAGAACCAGTGAGTGGACCTTGAGTGAAACTGATGCTGTTTGTCTTTGTCAGGCTGGTTGTGGCTGGGTCTCGTCGTGGGCGTGGCTTCAGCAGCTGTTTTAGTGCTTGTTGTGATCAGGAGGATGAGAACACAGGTGAGAGCGCTGACAGGTAAAACACGTTGTAAACACGGGATCGAACCTGTGAACGTCACCTCCTGCTTTTATTCCTTCAGGGGACAAGAGACGGCCGCAGGAACACAGTGAGTACAGACAACCTGGACTGATGTCCCCGCCTCACACCTGAGAGACAGCTGCCACACACGTTGTACACATGTTGATGTTTTGTACCTGCACCACATCTGCATTGACTGAACTACACTGCATGAATCCAGCAGCTGACCTTTGACCTCTGACCTCTGTCCTAGGTCACACTCAGTGTTCAGTCCATGTGAAAGTCACTCTCACAAAAATGTTCCACACAGACAAAAACAAAGCCTGTCAGAGGTCAGAGGTCAAACCACACCCATAGTGGCAGTGGTGATTTAAGTCAGCGTGCTGATCTGACAGACTCAAAGTGACCACCTGCAGAGGGGGGCGTGTCCTACTGACACTGTGTCTTGTCCTGGTCGTTGTTCAGGGTCATGTGTCGTCACCGCAGCTGATCCTGAGGACGGTGTCACCTACACTTCCGTCAGCTACATCAGGAGGAGCGGCACTGACGCCCAGGTGAGCTCTGTGACTGGCTGCGCAGGTGGAGCTGCTGCTGAACCAACACATTCAAACTCATGCTTTTCACACACACAGTTCAGCTCAGCTCAAGCTGCTCTGATGAACATAAGTGAAAAAGAAAAGCTCGAACACAGGAAGTCTGTGATTAACGTTACAGCATGTGATAGACATAAGTGTCCATGTGTTGTGTTACTTTGTGTTGAGTTGTGTTACGTCCTGTCTCCTCCAGGTTCACAGGAGAAGTGATGATGATGACGCTGATGATGCTGATGATGATAATGTTGACACAGTGACCTACTCGACCCTGAAGGGAAGATAACTGGTCAGCAACAAGCAGCCTCTGCACCAGAAGGGGCGCTGTAGATGAACTGTGTGCTCTGATCTGATCTTGTTTGGCTTGTTCCCTCCATCCTGTGTTTTATTGCAGGTTTTAATTGAAGTGTTTGTTTCTTTATTCAATGTGAGAACAGAAGAGCTTGTCCTGGGAGGGCTCTGTCCTCCATCTGTACGATTACAACCCCTCACTCTTTCACATGAACCTGCTTCTCCTGCTGTGCTTCTTACACTCATGTCACATGTGGGCCAGAGGGAAACGAGCACGTGGACCAGGTCTGGACCGGTTTCATGCCCTTTCTATCCACAGGAGAACCGGCTCAGTCAGCGGTGTGAGCCTGTTAACACCGGAGGCCGACCGTCATCAGATACACAGGCTGACTGGTCCATACAGTGGTGACAAGTACAAATCACAACAGTGTTCACTAACTACACAGGTACGACTGCGACACGTAGTCATGAAACACAACGATAAAACCGCCAACAGCGTTTATCTGCCGGATAACTACCGATTCAGCTACAGTCCCTCTACAGCCCTGTTTTCATGTTAGGTCATGTTAGTGTCGAACCATCTGTCGAGCTTTTATTTTGAACTCTAGCGTCCTGAACCGAAGTTCCTGTCCTTTGACCCAGACTGGTTCCGTCGGTGTGATGCTGGAAGAGTCGTGAATTTGGTGCTTTTGGTGGACATTGGAAGAAACACCACGACTGTGTTTGAGTGATTTTAAACCACTCACACACACATTTGACCAGAGGAGCGAACCGGAGCCGCTCGGTGAGTTTACGCCCGGGAGGAGCGCTGATATCTGGGCTGCTAGCTAACGCCTGCTCGGTGTCAAATGTCCGCGACACCAGCGGCTGTAAACAACTCGGCTCGGCTGGTTAGCCGCTGTTAGCCTGCTAACGGAGCCGCTCACTGACAAACAGTCACAACACAGCCTGCGGTGACGGGACTCCGTCTTTACATTTACGTGCACGCCGCGTCGTGTTTGCGACACCGTGGTTAGCCGTTAGCGTGTAGCATGAGCTAGCTGTGTGCGCTGTCCCTGTTGACATGTTCATTTCTGCGGCAGATGTGACTGCAGCAGCCCGCGACCATGAGCAACAGTCACCCCCTGCGTCCACTGGCCTCCGTGTCGGAGATCGACCACATCCACCTGCTCTCGGAGCAGCTGGGAGCCCTGGTGCTCGGAGAGGAGTACAGCGACGTTACCTTCGTGGTGGAGGGGAAGCGCTTCCCGGCGCACCGCGTCATCCTGGCCGCGCGCTGCCACTACTTCAGGTGTGTGAAGCCACCGTACGTTCATCCTGAAGGGAAACACAACAACAACACACAACACCACCACCACCACCACCACACAGGGGCGGAGCTCTGGGAGCTGCCTCAGCTGCAGCGTGATGGTTTTTATTGAGTGACTTACAGTCATTACAGCCGGAGCCTCCTTCTCCCTCCTTCTCCTCCTGTAGCTGGATGCACCGATCAATCACAGCTCATCAAATACCTGATCGATCCATTGGTGCCTAAACTCCCACACACATGAAGATGAAGGATTTTAGAAGTGTGTGTGTGTGTGTGTGTGTGTGTGTGTGTGTGGAAAAGACTTCAGGTGTAGATGTACAGGATGTGGTGTAGTTGTGCTTCTGTTCCTCGGTGTGTTTTCAGAATAAAATGCTGTGTGACACTGTGAAGCATCAGCAGGTGTAGTAACACCACCTCTGCCCCCCCCCCCCAGGGCTCTGCTGTATGGGGGGATGAAGGAGTCGCAGCCCCAGGCCGAGGTGTGTCTGGAGGAGACCCGGGCCGAAGCCTTCTCCATGCTGCTCCACTACCTGTACACGGGCCGGCCAGCCTCAGCTCGGCCCGGGAGGAGGTGCTGCTGGACTTCCTGGCCTGGCCCACCGCTACGGCCTGCAGCCGCTGGAGGACTCCACCTCCGACTTCCTGCGCACCGTCCTGCACACCAACAACGTGTGCCTGGTGTTTGACGTGGCCAGCCTCTACTCTCTGAGCGCGCTCAGTGCGGCCTGCTGCGCCTACATGGACAGACACGCCCCCGAGGTGCTGAACTCTGACGGCTTCCTCATGCTGTCAAAGGTGAGCTCAGGTTCTTCTTCACAACACGCACTGCTCCACATCATACACCTGCCACAGTGACCTCTAGTGGCAGCTCAGGGAGCTGCAGGGCAGAGCAGCAGAGGTCAGGTGTGTGTGAACCCACAGAGCAGGTCACATGACACAGAAACATTCCGTCACCCTCCCACCCCACAGATTGGTTGGTATGTGTCAGGTAACAGACACACCTGTCTGTTGCAGACGGCTCTCCTGACCGTGGTCAGCCGGACTCGTTCGCTGCCAGCGAGAGGGAGATCTTCCAGGCGCTGTGTCGCTGGTGCCGGCAGCACGAGAGGGCGCTGACACGCAGGAAGTGATGTCAGCGGTGCGGCTACCACTCATGACCCTGACGGAGATGCTGAACATCGTGCGACCGTCCGGCCTCCTGAGCCCCGACGACCTGCTGGACGCCATCAAGACCCGCTCAGAGAGCCGCAACATGGACCTGAACTACCGCGGGATGCTGAGTCAGTGATTCGCTGCTTCGCTCTGTTCTGTTGTTACCGCGCTGCATGTCTGTCTGCACCTCACTCACCTCTCTGTCCCGGCCTCCAGTACCAGAGGAGAACATCGCCACCATGAAGTACGGCGCCCAGGTGGTGAAGGGGGAGCTGAAGTCGGCGCTGCTGGACGGGGACACGCAGAACTACGACCTGGACCACGGCTTCTCCAGACACCCCATCGAGGAGGACGGCAGGGCCGGGATCCAGGTCAAACTGGGCCAGCCCTTCATCATCAACCACGTCCGCCTCCTGCTGTGGGGACAGAGACAGCAGGTATGAACCGACTGACGGCGACACAGCGCTGAGACACACCTGTGACGGACGGTGACTGTTTTGACCCAGCACTGCACCGTCAGCCTCTAACCTCCCGTGTGATGGTGCAGGTCCTACTCCTACTACATCGAGGTGTCCATGGACGAGCTGGACTGGATCCGTGTGGTGGATCACTCCAAGTACCTGTGCCGCTCGTGGCAGAACCTGTTCTTCACCCCGCGCGTGTGCAGGTAAACAAACAGCTGCTGCAGCGTCAGGACACTGAACAGACTCACTGCCTGCCACTTCTTCACTTAGTTCATCATGACCAAAGAGATTTTATATCAACCAGGTCAAAGGTCACAGACGGAGCTGCTGAGGCTAGTCACACACTCACATCAGAGAAAACCAGTTTGAAGTCACTAACATCAAAGGAACAATGTGTGTGTGTGTGTGTGTGTGTGTGTGTGTGTGTGTCAGAGTTTAGACTGAATTCACCTGTAGTTTGTACATTGGTGGTTTTCTTTTATTTTGAAGTCCTGGGGGTGGGCGGGGCCAAAGTTCAGTTTCTTCCTGTTGGTTATAAGAATGAAATGTGACTGTGTTGTTGTTTACTTCAGGTACGTTCGCATCGTGGGAACACACAACACCGTCAACAAGGTGTTCCACCTGGTGGCGTTTGAGTGCATGTTCACCAACCGCTCCTTCACCCTGGAGAACGGCCTTGTGGGTAAGAGCTGGCGCTGTTTCCTGCGTGTGATACCACATGGATTCACTCAGGATGTTTCATCATGTGATACTGGACCAGTTCTTTGATGTTTCCATGGTGACAGAGTATTAAGATGATGTAACAGGAGCTGTGAGGTATGAATGTGTGATACATGTCAGTACGTGGTCATAGATCACGTGACCCTGCGCTTCCTGTCCGCAGTGCCCGGGAGAACGTGGCGACCATCGCAGCCTGTGCCAGCGTGGTGGAGGGCGTGAGCCGCAGCAGGAACGCCTTGCTCAACGGAGACACCCGCAACTACGACTGGGACTCGGGCTACACCTGTCACCAGCTGGGCTCCGGCGCCATCGTCATCCAGCTGGCTCAGCCCTACTCCATTGGCTCGTTAAGGTAGGTGTGGTCACACCTCCACCCCTACGCTGTCGTCACCTGTAGAAGTGACTGTTGTGGTTTTAACACACCCCCCCCCCCCTTCTGCTCAGGCTGCTGCTGTGGGACTGTGACGAACGCTCCTACAGCTACTACATCGAAGTCTCCACCAACCAGCAGCAGTGGACGAAGGTGGTGGACCGCACCAGAGTGGCCTGTCGGTGAGGCTCCGCCCACTCTGCAGCGTCTTCCTGCCTAGTCCTGTCCATATAACCGAACATCAGATACAGACGCTGAACACACGTGTGTGAAGCGATGCAGGGATCCAGAAGGATCCAGAGCAGGTTCTGTCGTACACAGCTGCCCGTCACACCTGGCCAGGTGTGTCCACGGCCCCCGCTGCCCTCTGTTGTTTCTGTTGGTGAGCTGAGCTGGTTCCACTCTTCAGTCATCCAGCTGCTGATCACACGTGTCTGGTTTCATGAGCCTCAGAAGCCGCAGGACGGTGGACAGGTTCTGAAATGACCAGAAACACAGGAGAAGGGCTGTTGATCAAAATGAGTTAGTGAAGTGTCCTTATTGGTCACAGGACAACGCCGTGGTCCAGAGACAGAAACCTCTGATGCACCAACATCTCATCAGCAGGTTAAAAGACAGTGTGACCAGATGTGCAAAGAAGGTGCAGCTCAGTCAAAGTTAAAGTCCAGGAGTAAAGAAGAAGTAGCAGCAGTTTTGTGTGGAGGGTAACTCTTGGGTGTGAGGGTCTGCTCTCAGGTGTGTGACCTTCTGTGACCTTCTGTGACCTGGTGTTTCTTCTCCTGCAGATCCTGGCAGACCTTGAAGTTCGATAAGCAGCCTGCCTCCTTCATCCGGATAGTCGGGACCCACAACACAGCCAATGAGGTGAGAGCTACAGTGGTGGTAACAGTCCAGGACACACACAGTGGTGTGTGTGTGTGTGTGTGTGTGTGTGTGCTGTTAATATTCAGCAAAACAGAAGAAGAAGAAGCTGTTGCTAACAGAACCAACATGGCGGTTGCTAAAACCAGACCTGTGCAGGAGCTGATGCTGCGTCAGCTCCACATGCTAACAGTTAGCTGTTAGCTAACGTGTTGGTCAGCGGTATGAACCCGTGTGCCTGTAAATGTCCTGAGTGTGTGTGTGTCTCTGTCTGCAGGTGTTCCACTGTGTCCACTTCGAGTGTCCAGCCCAGTTGGACACGGAGGTGAACGAGGGCAGTCCGGGCCTCAACTCCTCTGATCCCGGAGCCGCCGCCCAGCAGCCACGACCCCAGCGACCTTCACGCACACACAGCCTGCTGCCCTCCCAGCCCTCCTCCACCTCCTCCTCGTCCTCACAGTCCCACCCCTGAGGAGGCGGAGGAGGAGGAGGAGGAGGAGGAGGTGGAGGCAGAGGCCGGACCTCAGAATGCCATTTTGCACAGCCGTCATCATCCAGACTGCACTGCTACAACGCTGCTAACGGCGAGCGTCTCATTGTCACATCCCACGGTCCCTGTGTCAGAAGTGCAACGTTAGAGACTGGTGTATCTGTAGCAGCAGCCTGTAGGGCTCCAGTCTTCCCAGTTCTGAACTCAGAGTTGGTCTTACATCCACTGGCTCATGCATTTTTGTGAAGGTACTTTTTTTAGCTACTAAGACTCCAGTTGTATCCTTTGGTCTTCTCTGAAGACGAGGCGTGGTCACACCGAACCACCAAAGAGCAGTAAGACCAGGGAGGGGGAGGGGGGCTGTCTGCATTTTAGGGGTTAATATTTCCAAAAGAAGAGGATTTTATCCTTAACTAAGCTATTTTTTTAAGAAACTGTGTGAAGCGGACTCGACTCACTTTTCATACCATCGAGCTCACAGAGCAGCCGCCGGCTATTTTTCAAACTTTAGATAAATCCTCGTAGGTTTTGCCAAAACTGTGGCGCTGATGCATCCTGTGTGGTGTTTGTATGCAAATGGCACTTAACCCACTGTGCGTTTGCATATTGAGCGACAGCTGTGTGAGCGTTGATTGACAGGCGCTCACACCTGAAACCAAACCTCTGGTCCTATCCGGTGTGACGATGTGACAGGTAAAACTCATACCTCAGAAACAAACAAACAAAAAAACAGAAGAAAGAAAACCTCACTGAAACTAAAACTAGATGTGATGAAGTGTCTTAATTTAGTGTTTTGAGCACTTGACTAGTTTAGCACAAACGATCGGGGACATCAGTGAGTTGAACACGGAGGTGGACCAAACGATGAATGCACTCGTGCTGCCTGTGGGAGGTGGATGTCAGCAGACAGACCAGCAGCTGCTACTGGCTCTTCACAGGAGGGAAGGTGGCAGCTTGGGTCTTCTGACTGTGTGTGTGTGTGTGTGTGTGTGTGTGTGTGTGTGTTAAATGAACTGAAACACCTCCTTGTTCTGGGACGTGTCAGGTTGGAGTCCTGTGTTTTAGATGAAGCTGTTGGTGCTGTGGTTTGTTTCCTTTGTGTCCTGATTTTGCACTTTTGCTCCTTTTGTTTGATGTTTGATCTGAACCTCCTGGAGCTGGCCGCCGCTCGGCGACGCTCCCGGAGCTGACCGCCGCTCGGCGACGCTCCTGTGGTCTCAGATGGATCAAGTCTTCTTTAATAAGCGACCAGAGGACTGGATTGTTCTGCTGTTCAGGTTCCACTGTCATGTTGACCACACACTCCCCATCTGACTGTATGTATGTGTATAGTTTGACCTAATATATAGAATTTGTTTTGACCGTCGATGTGTGACTGTGTTTCACTGCCTCCTGCTCACTACACCCAGAACATCTGACACTCTGCTGGTCCTTCACCTGGAGGTCCAACATGACCTTTAACCTTTAACCACACGGCTGCAGGGACAGCTTCATATCATGAACAGTTACACTGAGCCTGTGTGGGACTGACTCATGATATGATATGATATGATATAATACATCCCATACACCAGCCAAGCAGCTGTAATAGAACAGGTAGTTGAAGCATCTGCCGCCTTGTTACCTGAGGATGACTCGTCATTATTTCACCTTTCGTTGCCACGTGTGACGTACTCCTAACTGACCTCAGATCTGTTCAGATTCTCACACGTCATCTATTCATTTATCAGCAGTTATAACACATCAGCAGCTTTTCTACCTGCTGCTTCATCAGGTTTTAGTTTGGTGACACGACTCCAGTTAATGTCAAGGCTCCTTTAATCAACCCGCTTCATCAATGATCAATGTATTGATCACCTTTTATTAGGGCAGACCTGTTAGAAATGAGACTTTCAGCATCCTCCAGGTTTGGTGAGCTGTACAGTTCACAGTCATCAGTGTCACGTGCTGTACACCTGGGGCCACCGTGGAGTAGAGAGTGGATATTAGACTGATAATCAATCAATATGTTTTCAAACTGGATCCATGGCTGTAGAAGAAGTCTGAAGGTTCTCAGCTGATTCCAGGTCAGCTGGACCTGTGCCCAGAACCGGGTCCACTTCACCCGGATCCCGCTTCCTCAGAGACCCATACCAACCCGACGAGCTGAGTTTGTTTCAGTCACGTGGAGCGGACTCGGACTCGGACTCAGTCCCGTTAGACTGTTCGGTCCGGTGCTCGGTCCGGTGCTCGGTCCGGTGATCGGAGCAGCGGTCGTGAATATTTCAGCTCACTGCCACTAACGTCTGTGTTTAATCATCGGCTGCTGTCGGCTCTTCGTGTCTGTTCGTGCCTTCTTCGTCTCCTCGGACCAATATTGACATTTCTGGTTTGATGGACGCCGTTTCCGGCCCAGCGTACTCTGTGCCAGCGACGTGTGAGCGGGGGTGGTCCCGAGGCGTTCACAGGGGAAGGCCTCGGTCTGTCTGTTTGTTTTCTGCTCGCTCGGACCCTCCCGTGTGTCTAACGCCGCCCCGGTGCTGTGGTGTCGGTGTCCGCGGACAGACGGAGCTTTTCTGAGCCCGGCGGGGTAGACCGGAACACCGGGGCGCCCCCCTCTCCTCGGCCGTCGGTCGTAACGTCCGAGCGTCCAGCTGATCGCTCCGAGTGCGGCTCAGTTGTTCCCGTTCACACGGAGCCGAGGTGTGTGTGGCTGTAACGGAAGGCTGCGGCCTCTTCCTGCTCCGTCTCACCGAGCCGCGGCCGGACCGGACACAAAGAGGACGGCTGCCTTTTTTATTTCACTGTTTTTCAACGTCTACGTCGAGTTGTCGGACCGCCCCCCCCCCTCTGACCGACCAGGCCCCGGTCTCATCCCCAGCCTCGCGTCTTTTTTTGTTGGAAGTCATGGGAGACACCAGCGAACGAAGCAAAGCTCCGAGTCTACCTCCCCGGTGTCCCTGCGGATTTTGGGGGTGAGTGTGGTGTGAACCGGATCGGAGCCCGTGTGTTGGACCGAACCGTGAATCCGGATGAGCTGTGGCCGTGGGCTTCACCTCGGTCCAGACCCATTGTTGTTGTTGTGTAGTGCAGGCCGAGGGTGGGGGGTTGGGAGCTCGGCTGATAAATAAACCTCACAGCTTGAAAACTAGCTTCAATGTTCCGCTGTTTTTCGGTGAACGACCCGTCGGTCGACGGCTCGAGCCGCCGCCGGTGGGTTTACACCGTGTTTTAGTGTCAGTCGTGAACCCGGGGGGTGACGTCCCCGACCGGGGGGATGATTTATTGCCAGCAGGTTCCTTTTAAACCTGCCCTGTTTTCTCCAGGCGGCTCGGAGACAGCGGCTAGCACGGTTAGCATGTCCCCTCCGAGGCTGGGCCGGTCCGACCGACACACCGAGCTCTGCCCCGGTGTCACTAACACCCGCCGGTGGACCGGACTTCCAGCTGTTTGCTGTCGGTGCCGTCGAGCGTCGGATGTGTGTTGTATACCGGATGTGATTGACTGGTGTTAGCTCACAGCGGCTAACACGGAGGGCTGTGTGTCCGTGCTACAGGGTGTAGCTGTGTGTGTGTGTGTGTTTGTGTGTGTGTGTGTAAAACAGGAACACACACAGGGTGATAAGATGACTGTCATGTCATTAGACACACACACACACACACACACTCAGCCCTGTGATGCTTATTGCTTGTATTAATGTGACAGCTACTGATGTGTGACAGGAAACAACAGCCTCTTATATGAGGTGTCATCAAAACACAATGTTGTCTTGTCAGTTGACCCCCCCCCCCCCCCCCAGCCCTGCCCCCACAGTTGCCTTCATTTATTTTGTAGTGTCCAGTGAGCAAACTGGAACCAGTAAACCCACCTGTCAATGTCAGGTGACACAAATGGCCCTGTGTGTGTGTGTGTGTGTGTGTGTGTGTTTATGGCCCTGCCTGGGCTCAGAATAACACCTGGCCTGGGGGGTGGGGGGGTGGGGGGGCTGCAGAGCCTGTCCCACACATGTCCCTGAAACTCACGGCCTCTTGAAGAAGATCTTGAACGAGTCTTCTCGACAGCAGGTGACCTGATCCGTGTGAGAGAGACTGTCTCCCAACACTGTCCTCTGCTGTTTGTTGATAGGACCTGATCGATCAATCATCTGATCAGAGTCTCGGTCAGTGGCCTCCGTGATAAGAACTGATGTTCAGACCCTTTCTGCCTGTAAGGGTTCATATAGAAACGGTGTCCTGTGATTGGTCGATCCGTTAGAGTCCGCTGCAGCGCTGCCTGATCAATAATCAAAGTTATAGCCACACAGTGAAGTTATGAGCGTCTGATAGAAGACTGTTATAAAGATGGCCCCGGGCGCTGCGGATCAATCAGGCCTGTGTTTGGAGCAGACATACAGTTAATGTAATCAGCGTGTGCTGATTAACGTCAGAGGTGAACAGACTCAGATAAGAGCAGCTGATTGGCTCGGTCAGCCATTTTTAATATTGAACGTAATTTAATCTACCCACAATTCATTGCAGCACCGGCTGGTTGAAGACTGTTGCTGCAGCAGATGAATAGAATCAGGGTGTAAAGTCCAGTCGGAGCTGCGCCTGCTCATCAGCCTGAGCTCACCTGGGTGTGAAGGTCACCTGAGAACCAGCAGACGCAGGTGTTAGACAAAGGAAAGTCAGTGTTTCCTCTATGTGTTCAAACTAACACACAACCTGCTGTTGGTCTGGTTCTCCAAGGACTGTGAGGGAGGTTGGTGTGGAGGTTGGAGGTTGGTGTTTGATGTTGGAGGTTGGAGGTTGATGTTGGAGGTTGGTGGTTGATGTTGAGGTTGGAGGTTGATGTTGGAGGTGGTGGTTGATGGTTAGAGGTTGGAGATTGATGGTTGTGTTGGTGGTTGGAGGTTATGTTGGAGGCTGCAGTTGGTGGTTGGTGGTTGATGTTGGAGGTTGGAGGTTGATGGTTAGAGGTTGGAGGTTGGTGGTTGATGTTGATGGTTGGTGGTTGATGTTGGAGGTTGGTGGTTGATGTTGGAGGTT
>JAFELL010003147.1:0-13771 GCA_019059645.1 Caranx melampygus | reverse complement strand
TCATATTCTGGGTTCATTTTCTGGACTAAAAGACCAGAAACATCGTCTGTGAAGCTCTGAGCAGGATCCTCATCCTGACCTTTCTGACCCTCTCAGCAGTAGCACCAGCAGATGGAAAATACTCGTCACCGTCACCGTCAGAGACGGAGCTGACGTCACTTTGTCCTGTAACGACTGAAGGACCTCAGAGCAGTTGTGACAGAATCTCCTGGAGCAGTCGTGGTGCAAATCAGGAGAAGAAAGCAGCAGCGATACTGAGTGAGCGTGGGAAGATTTACAATAATGCTGGGACCCAAGTCAGACAGACTGAGAGTCACAGAGAAATGCTCTCTGGTTGTACAGAGGGTCTCAGCTGGAGACGATGGTCTGTACATCTGCAAACAGCATCACTCCACTCATGCTCATCCTCTGTCTGTTGTCAGCAGTGAGTATTTACACTGAATCATCTCACTCATTCTGATCATCACAGTGATGAAGCTCATTTCGTCTCCGTGGTCTCCATCAGTGACTGAAAAGGAGGACGGTGAGAGAACGTGACGTTGACCTGCTCTGTGGAGATGTTTGAAGGGTGTCCGCACTCAGTGAGGTGGCTGTACCAGGGCAGAGCTGTGGGTGAAGCTCTCAGTGACGTGCTGACATCACAGTCCGCCTGCAGGGACACTCTGCATCTTCTCACTTCTCATCATGTCCATGGATCGAGCTCCAGGTTCCTGTCATGTGCAGTGCTCAGTGATGACAACAGTGAGCAGGTGACCTTCTCCCTCCAGACCTCGCCTGAGGAGTCAGGTGAGAACCAACGAGCTCGTGAGCAGCTGCAGGCAATGAACAAGAAGTGTTTCCTGAACCCTGTTTCTTCTGTCCAGGGTGAGGATGAAACCGTGGCAACAGGAAGCAGCATGACGGCAGGTGAGAGCCTCTGTGACGTCTGCAGTCCTTCGCTCAGCTCATGACCTCAGCAGCGTTTCACGCATCCAACACCACAGATTTCGAGCTGACCTGTTGAGCTCCTGGTGCTCTGTGGAGCTTCAGACCTGTCCTCTGGGACATGTGCTCAGCAGCTCCAGGAAGAACCAGTGAGTGGACCTTGAGTGAAACTGATGCTGTTTGTCTTTGTCAGGCTGGTTGTGGCTGGGCTCGTCGTGGGCGTGGCTTCAGCAGCTGTTTTAGTGCTTGTTGTGATCAGGAGGATGAGGAACACAGGTGAGAGCGGACAGGTAAAAACACGTTGTAAACAACGGGATCGAACTGTGAACGTCACCTCCTGCTTTTATTCCTTCAGGGGACAAGAGACGGCCGCAGGACGACACAGTGAGTACAGACAACCTGGACTGATGTCCCCGCCTCACACTGAGAGACAGCTGCACACACGTTGTACACATGTTGATGTTTGTACCTGCACCACATCTGCATTGACTGAACTACACTGCATGAATCCAGCAGCTGACCTTTGACCTCTGACCTCTGTCCTAGGTCACACTCAGTGTTCAGTCCATGTGAAAGTCACTCTCACAAAAAATGTTCCACACAGACAAAAACAAAGCCTGTCAGAGGTCAGAGGTCAAAACACACCCATAGTGGCAGTGGTGATTTAAGTCAGCGTGCTGATCTGACAGACTCAAAGTGACCACCTGCAGAGGGGGGCGTGTCCTACTGACACTGTGTCTTGTCCTGGTCGTTGTTCAGGGTCATGTGTCGTCACCGCAGCTGGTCCTGAGGACGGTGTCACCTACACTTCCGTCAGCTACATCAGGAGGAGCGGCACTGACGCCCAGGTGAGCTCTGTGACTGGCTGCGCAGGTGGAGCTGCTGCTGAACCAACACATTCAAACTCATGCTTTTCACACACACAGTTCAGCTCAGCTCAAGCTGCTCTGATGAACATAAGTGAAAAAGAAAAGCTCGAACACAGGAAGTCTGTGATTAACGTTACAGCATGTGATAGACATAAGTGTCCAGTGTGTTGTGTTACGTTGTTGAGTTGTGTTACGTCCTGTCTCCTCCAGGTTCACAGGGAAGTGATGATGATGACGCTGATGATGCTGATGATGATAATGTTGACACAGTGACCTACTCGACCCTGAAGGGAAGATAACTGGTCAGCAACAAACGCAGCCTGCACCAGAAGGGGGCGTGTAGAGAACTGTGTGCCTCTGATCTGATCTTGTTTGGCTTGTTCCCTCCATCCTGTGTTTTATTGCAGGTTTTAATTGAAGTGTGTTGTTTCTTTATTCAATGTGAGAACAGAAGAGCTTGTCCTGGGAGGGCTCTGTCCTCCATCTGTACGATTACAACCTCACTCTTTCACATGAACCTGCTTCTCTGCTGTGCCTTTACACTCATGTCACATGTGGGCCAGAGGGAAACGAGCACGTGGACCAGGTCTGGACGGGTTCATGCCCTTTCTATCCACAGGAGAACCGGCTCAGTCAGCGGTGTGAGCCTGTTAACACCGGAGGCCGACCGTCATCAGATACACAGGCTGACTGGTCCATACAGTGGTGACAAGTACAAATCACAACAGTGTTCACTAACTACACAGGTACGACTGCGACACGTAGTCATGAAACACAACGATAAAACCGCAACAGCGTTTATCTGCCGGATAACTACCGATTCAGCTACAGTCCCTCTACAGCCCTGTTTTCATTTTAGTCATGTTAGTGTCGAACCATCTGTCGAGCTTTTATTTGAACTCTAGCGTCCTGAACCGGAAGTTCCTGTCCTTTGACCCAGAGACTGGTTCCGTCGGTGAGATGCTGGAAGAGTCGTGAATTTGGTGCTTTTGGTGGACATTGGAAGAAACACCACGACTGTGTTTGAGTGATTTTAAACCACCTCACACACACATTTGACCAGAGGAGCGAACCGGAGCCGCTCGGTGAGTTTACGCCCGGGGAGCGCGGATATCTGGGCTGCTAGCTAACGCCTGCTCGGTGTCAAATGTCCGCGACACCAGCGGCTGTAAACAACTCGGCTCGGCTGGTTAGCCGCTGTTAGCCTGCTAACGGAGCCGCTCACTGACAAACAGTCACAACACAGCCTGCGGTGACGGGACTCCGTCTTTACATTTACGTGCACCCGCCGTCGTGTTTGCGACACCGTGGTTAGCCGTAGCGTGTAGCATGAGCTAGCTGTGTGCGCTGTCCCTGTTGACATGTTCATTTCTGCGGCAGATGTGACTGCAGCAGCCCGCGACCATGAGCAACAGTCACCCCCTGCGTCCACTGGCCTCCGTGTCGGAGATCGACCCATCCACCTGCTCTCGGAGCAGCTGGGAGCCCCTGGTGCTCGGAGAGGAGTACAGCGCGTTACCTTCGTGGTGGAGGGGAAGCGCTTCCCGGCGCACCGCGTCATCCTGGCCGCGCGCTGCCACTACTTCAGGTAGGTGTGAAGCCACCGTACGTTCATCCTGAAGGGAAACACAACAACAACAACAAAAAACACCACCACACCACCACACAGGGGCGGAGCTCTGGGAGCAGCTGCCTCAGCTGCAGCGGTGATGGTTTTTATTGAGTGACTGACAGTCATTACAGCCGGAGCCTCCTTCTCCTTTCTCCTTCTCCTTCCTGTAGCTGGATGCACCGATCAGTCACAGCTCAGTCAAATACCTGATCGATCCATTGGTTGCCGAAAACTCCCACACACATGAAGATGAAGGATTTTAGAAGTGTGTGTGTGTGTGTGTGTGTGTGTGTGTGGGAAAAGACTTCAGGTGTAGATGTACAGGATGTGGTGTAGTTGTGCTTCTGTTCCTCGGTGTGTTCAGAATAAAATGCTGTGTGACACTGTGTGAAGATCAGCAGGGGTAGTAACCACCACCTCTGCCCCCCCCCCAGGGCTCTGCTGTATGGGGGGATGAAGGAGTCGCAGCCCCAGGCCGAGGTGTGTCTCTGGAGGAGACCCGGGCCGAAGCCTTCTCCATGCTGCTCCACTACCGTACACGGGCCGGGCCAGCCTCAGCTCGGCCCGGGAGGAGGTGCTGCTGGACTTCCTGGGCTGGCCCACCGCTACGGCCTGCAGCCGCTGGAGGACTCCACCTCCGACTTCCTGCGCACCGTCCTGCACACCAACAACGTGCTGGTGTTTGACGTGGCCAGCCTCTACTCTCTGAGCGCGCTCAGTGCGGCCTGCTGCGCCTACATGGACAGACACGCCCCCGAGGTGCTGAACTCTGACGGCTTCCTCATGCTGTCAAAGGTGAGCTCAGGTTCTTCTTCACAACACGCACTGCTCCACATATACACCTGCCACACAGTGACCTCTAGTGGCAGCTCAGGGAGCTGCAGGGCAGAGCAGCAGAGGTCAGGTGTGTGTGAACCCACAGAGCAGGTCACATGACACAGAAACATTCCCGTCACCCTCCCACACCACACAGATTGTTGGTATGTGTCAGGTAACAGACACACCTGTCTGTTGCAGACGGCTCTCCTGACCGTGGTCAGCGGGACTCGTTCGCTGCCAGCGAGAGGGAGATCTTCCAGGCGCTGTGTCGCTGGTGCCGGCAGCACGAGGAGGGCGCTGACACGCAGGAGTGATGTCAGCGGTGCGGCTACCACTCATGACCCTGACGGAGATGCTGAACATCGTGCGACCGTCCCCTCCTGAGCCCCGACGACCTGCTGGACGCCATCAAGACCCGCTCAGAGAGCCGCAACATGGACCTGAACTACCGCGGGATGCTGAGTCAGTGATTCGCTGCTTCGCTCTGTTCTGTGTTACCGCGCATGTCTGTCTGCACCTCACTCACCTCTCTGTCCCGGCCTCCGTACCAGAGGAGAACATCGCCACCATGAAGTACGGCGCCCAGGTGGTGAAGGGGGAGCTGAAGTCAGCGCTGCTGGACGGGGACACGCAGAACTACGACCTGGACCACGGCTTCTCCAGACACCCATCGAGGAGGACGGCAGGGCGGGATCCAGGTCAAACTGGGCCAGCCTTCATCATCAACCACGTCCGCTCCTCCTGGGGGGGACAGAGACAGCAGGTATGAACCGACTGACGGCGACACAGCGCTGAGACACACCTGTGACGGACGGTGACTGTTTTGACCCAGCACTGCACCGTCAGCCTCTAACCTCCCGTGTGATGGTGCAGGTCCTACTCCTACTACATCGAGGTGTCCATGGACGAGTGGACTGGATCCGTGTGGTGGATCACTCCAAGTACCTGTGCCGCTCGTGGCAGAACCTGTTCTTCACCCCGCGGTGTGCAGGTAAACAAACAGCTGCTGCAGCGTCAGGACACTGAACAGACTCACTGCCTGCCACTTCTTCACTTAGTTCATCATGACCAAAGAGATTTATATCAACCAGGTCAAAGGTCACAGACGGAGCTGCTGAGGCTAGTCACACACTCACATCAGAGAAAACCAGTTTGAAGTCACTAACATCAAAGGAACAATGTGTGTGTTGTGTGTGTTGTGTGTGTGTGTGTGTGTGTGTCAGAGTTTAGACTGAATTCACCTGTAGTTTGTACGTTGGTGGTTTTCTTTTATTTTGAAGTCCTGGGGTGGGCGGGGCCAAAGTGTCAGTTTCTTCTGTTGGTTATAAGAATGAAATGTGACTGTGTTGTTGTTTACTTCAGGTACGTTCGCATCGTGGGAACACACAACACCGTCAACAAGGTGTTCCACCTGGTGGCGTTTGAGTGCATGTTCACCAACCGCTCCTTCACCCTGGAGAACGGCCTTGTGGGTAAGAGCTGGCGCTGTTTCCTGCGTGTGATACCACATGGATCACTCAGGATGTTTCATCATGTGATACTGGACCAGTTCTTTGATGTTTCCATGGTGACAGAGTATTAAGATGATGTAATAGGAGCTGTGAGGTATGAATGTGTGATACATGTCAGTACGTGGTCATAGATCACGTGACCCTGCGCTTCCTGTCCGCAGTGCCGGGGGAGAACGTGGCGACCATCGCAGCCTGTGCCAGCGTGGTGGAGGGCGTGAGCCGCAGCAGGAACGCCTTGCTCAACGGAGACACCCGCAACTACGACTGGGACTCGGGCTACACCTGTCACCAGCTGGGCTCCGGCGCCATCGTCATCCAGCTGGCTCAGCCCTACTCCATTGGCTCGTTAAGGTAGGTGTGGTCACACCTCCACCCTACGCTGTCGTCACCTGTAGAAGTGACTGTTGTGGTTTTAACACACCCCCCCCCCCTTCTGCTCAGGTGCTGCTGTGGGACTGTGACGAACGCTCCTACAGCTACTACATCGAAGTCTCCACAACCAGCAGCAGTGGACGAAGGTGTGGGACCGCACCAGAGTGGCCTGTCGGTGAGGCTCCGCCCACTCTGCAGCGTCTTCCTGCCTAGTCCTGTCATATAACGAACATCAGATACAGACGCTGAACACACGTGTGTGAAGCGATGCAGGGATCCAGAAGGATCCAGAGCAGGTTTGTCGTACACAGCTGCCCGTCACACCTGGCCAGTGTGTCCACGGCCCCGCTGCCCTCTGTTGTTTCTGTTGGTGAGCTGAGCTGGTTCCACTCTTCAGTCATCCAGCTGCTGATCACACGTGTCTGGTTTCATGAGCTCAGAAGCGCAGGACGGTGGACAGGTCTGAAATGACCAGAAAACACAGGAGAAGGGCTGTTGATCAAAATGAGTTAGTGAAGTGGTTATTGGTCACAGGACAACGCCGTGGTCCAGAGACAGAAACCTCTGATGCACCAACATCTCATCAGCAGGTAAAAGACAGTGTGACCAGATGTGCAAAGAAGGTGCAGCTCAGTCAAAGTTAAAGTCCAGGAGTAAAGAAGAAGTAGCAGCAGTTTTGTGTGGAGGGTAACTCTTGGGTGTGAGGGTCTGCTCTCAGGTGGTGTGACCTTCTGTGACCTTCTGTGACCTGGTGTTTCTTCTCCTGCAGATCCTGGCAGACCTTGAAGTTCGATAAGCAGCCTGCCTCCTTCATCCGGATAGTCGGGACCCCACAACACAGCCAATGAGGTGAGAGCTACAGTGGTGGTAACAGTCCAGGACACACACAGTGGTGTGTGTGTGTGTGTGGTGTGTGTGTGCTGTAATATTCAGCAAAACAGAAGAAGAAGAAGCTGTTGCTAACAGAACCAACATGGCGGTTGCTAAAACCAGACCTGTGCAGGAGCTGATGCTGCGTCAGCTCCACATGCTAACAGTTAGCTGTTAGCTAACGTGTTGGTCAGCGGTATGAACCCGTGTGCCTGTAAATGTCATGAGTGTGTGGTGTCTCTGTCTGCAGGTGTTCCACTGTGTCCATTCGAGTGTCCAGCCCAGTTGGACACGGAGGTGAACGAGGGCAGTCCGGCCTCAACTCCTCTGACCGGAGCCGCCGCCCAGCAGCCACGACCCCAGCGACCTTCACCACACACAGCCTGCTGCCCTCCAGCCCTCCTCCACCTCCTCCTCGTCCTCACAGTCCCACCCTGAGGAGGCGGAGGAGGAGAGGAGGAGGAGGAGGTGGAGGCAGAGGCGGACCTCAGAATGCCATTTTGCACAGCCGTCATCATCCAGACTGCACTGCTACAACGCTGCTAACGGCGAGCGTCTCATTGTCACATCCACGGTCCCTGTGTCAGAAGTGCAACGTTAGAGACTGGTGTATCTGTAGCAGCAGCCTGTAGGGTCCAGTCTTCCCAGTTCTGAACTCAGAGTTGGTCTTACATCCACTGGCTCATGCATTTTTGTGAAGGTACTTTTTTTAGCTACTAAGACTCCAGTTGTATCCTTTGGTCTTCTCTGAAGACGAGGCGTGGTCACACCGAACCACCAAAGAGCAGTAAGACCAGGGAGGGGGGGGGGGGGGGCTGTCTGCATTTTAGGGGTTAATATTTCCAAAAGAAGAGGATTTTATCCTTAACTAAGCTATTTTTTTAAGAAACTGTGTGAAGCGGGACTCGACTCACTTTTCATACCATCGAGCTCACAGAGCAGCCGCCGGCTATTTTTCAAACTTTAGATAAATCCTCGTAGGTTTTGCCAAAACTGTGGCGCTGATGCATCCTGTGTGGTGTTGTTTATGCAAATGGCACTTAACCCACTGTGCGTTTGCATATTGAGCGACAGCTGTGTGAGCGTTGATTGACAGGCGCTCACACCTGAAACCAAACCTCTGGTCCTATCCGGTGTGACGATGTGACAGGTAAAACTCATACTCAGAAACAAACAAACAAAAAAACAGAAGAAAGAAAACTCACTGAAACTAAAACTAGATGTGATGAAGTGTCTTAATTTAGTGTTTTGAGCACTGATAGTTTAGCACAAACGATCGGGGGACATCAGTGAGTTGAACACGGAGGTGGACCAAACGATGAATGCACTCGTGCTGCCTGTGGGAGGTGGATGTCAGCAGACAGACCAGCAGCTGCTACTGCTCTTCACAGGAGGGAAGGTGGCAGCTTGGGTCTTCTGACTGTGTGTGTGGGTGTGGTGTGTGTGTGTGTGTGTGTTAAATGAACTGAAACACCTCCTTGTTCTGGGACGTGTCAGGTTGGAGTCCTGTGTTTTAGATGAAGCTGTTGGTGCTGTGGTTTGTTTCTTTGTGTCCTGATTTTGCACTTTTGCTCCTTTGTTTGATGTTTGATCTGACCTCCTGGAGCTGGCCGCCGCTCGGCGACGCTCCCGGAGCTGACCGCCGCTCGGCGACGCTCCTGTGTCCTCAGATGGATCAAGTCTTCTTTAATAAGCGACCAGAGGACTGGATTGTTCTGCTGTTCAGGTTCCACTGTCATGTTGACCACACACTCCCATCTGACTGTATGTATGTGTATAGTTTGACCTAATATATAGAATTTGTTTTGACCGTCGATGTGACTGTGTTTCACTGCCTCCTGCTCACTACACCAGAACATCTGACACTCTGCTGGTCCTTCACCTGGAGGTCCAACATGACCTTTAACCTTAACCACACGGCTGCAGGGACAGCTTCATATCATGAACAGTTACACTGAGCCTGTGTGGGACTGACTCATGATATGATATGATATGATATAATACATCCCATACACCAGCCAAGCAGCTGTAATAGAACAGGTAGTTGAAGCATCTGCCGCCTTGTTACCTGAGGATGACTCGTCATTATTTCACCTTCGTTGCCACGTGTGACGTACTCCTAACTGACCTCAGATCTGTTCAGATTCTCACACGTCATCTATTCATTTATCAGCAGTTATAACACATCAGCAGTTTTCTACCTGCTGCTTCATCAGGTTTTAGTTTGGTGACACGACTCAGTTAATGTCAAGGTCCTTTAATCAACCCGCTTCATCAATGATCAATGTATTGATCACCTTTATTAGGGCAGACCTGTTAGAAATGAGACTTTCAGCATCCTCCAGGTTTGGTGAGCTGTACAGTTCACAGTCATCAGTGTCACGTGCTGTACACTGGGGCCACCGTGGAGTAGAGAGTGGATATTAGACTGATAATCAATCAATATGTTTTCAAACTGGATCCATGGCTGTAGAAGAAGTCTGAAGGTTCTCAGCTGATTCCAGGTCAGCTGGACCTGTGCCCAGACCGGGTCACTTCACCCGGATCCCGCTTCCTCAGAGACCCATACCAACCCGACGAGCTGAGTTTGTTTCAGTCCGTGGAGCGGACTCGGACTCGGACTCAGTCCCGTTAGACTGTTCGGTCCGGTGCTCGGTCGGTGCTCGGTCCGGTGATCGGAGCAGCGGTCGTGAATATTTCAGCTCACTCACTAACGTCTGTGTTTAATCATCGGCTGCTGTCGGCTCTTCGTGTCTGTTCGTGCTTCTTCGTCTCCTCGGACCAATATTGACATTTCTGGTTTGATGGACGCCGTTTCCGGCCCAGCGTACTCTGTGCCAGCGACGTGTGAGCGGGGGTGGTCCGAGGCGTTCAAAGGGGAAGGCCTCGGTCTGTCTGTTTGTTTTCTGCTCGCTCGGACCCTCCCGTGTGTCTAACGCCGCCCCGGTGCTGTGGTGTCGGTGTCCGCGGACAGACGGAGCTTTTCTGAGCCCGGCGGGGTAGACCGGAACACCGGGGCGCCCCCCTCTCCTCGGCCGTCGGTCGTAACGTCCGAGCGTCCAGCTGATCGCTCCGAGTGCGGCTCAGTTGTTCCGTTCACACGGAGCGAGGTGTGTGTGGCTGTAACGGAAGGCTGCGGCCTCTTCCTGCTCCGTCTCACCGAGCCGCGGCCGGACCGGACACAAAGAGGACGGCTGCCTTTTTTATTTCACTGTTTTTCAACGTCTACGTCGAGTTGTCGGACCGCCCCCCCCCCTCTGACCGACCAGGCCCCGGTCTCATCCCCAGCCTCGCGTCTTTTTTTGTTGGAAGTCATGGGAGACACCAGCGAACGAAGCAAAGCTCCGAGTCTACCTCCCGGTGTCCCTGCGGATTTTGGGGGTGAGTTGTGGGTGAACCGGATCGGAGCCCGTGTGTTGGACCGAACCGTGAATCCGGATGAGCTGTGGCCGTGGGCTTCACCTCGGTCCAGACCCATTGTTGTTGTTGGTGTAGTGCAGGCCGAGGGTGGGGGGTTGGGAGCTCGGCTGATAAATAAACCTCACAGCTTGAAAACTAGCTTCAATGTTCCGCTGTTTTTCGGTGAACGACCCGTCGGTCGACGGCTCGAGCCGCCGCCGGTGGGTTTACACCGTGTTTTAGTGTCAGTCGTGAACCCGGGGGTGACGTCCCCGACGGGGATGATTTATTGCCAGCAGGTTCCCTTTAAACCTGCCCTGTTTTCTCCAGGCGGCTCGGAGACAGCGGCTAGCACGGTTAGCATGTCCCCTCCGAGGCTGGGCCGGTCCGACCGACACACCGAGCTCTGCCCCGGTGTCACTAACACCCGCCGGGTGGACCGGACTTCCAGCTGTTTGCTGTCGGTGCCGTCGAGCGTCGGATGTGTGTTGTATACGGATGTGATTGACTGGTGTTAGCTCACAGCGGCTAACACGGAGGGCTGTGTGTCCGTGCTACAGGGTGTAGCTGTGTGTGTGGTGTGTGTGTGTGGTGTGTGTAAAACAGGAACACACACAGGGTGATAAGATGACTGTCATGTCATTAGACACACACACACACACACACACTCAGCCCTGTGATGCTTATTGCTTGTATTAATGTGACAGCTACTGATGTGTGACAGGAAACAACAGCCTCTTATATGAGGTGTCATCAAAACACAATGTTGTCTTGTCAGTTGACCCCCCCCCCCCCCCAGCCCTGCCCCCACAGTTGCCTTCATTTATTTTGTAGTGTCCAGTGAGCAAACTGGAACAGTAAACCCACCTGTCAATGTCAGGTGACACAAATGGCCCTGTGTGTGTGTGTGTGTGTGTGTGTGTTTATGGCCCTGCCTGGGCTCAGAATAACACTGGCCTGGGGGGTGGGGGTGGTGGGGGGGCTGCAGAGCCTGTCCACACATGTCCCTGAAACTCACGGCCTCTTGAAGAAGATCTGAACGAGTCTTCTCGACAGCAGGTGCTGATCCGTGTGAGAGAGACTGTCTCCCAACACTGTCCTCTGCTGTTTGTTGATAGGACCTGATCGATCAATCATCTGATCAGAGTCTCGGTCAGTGGCCTCCGTGATAAGAACTGATGTTCAGACCTTTCTGCCTGTAAGGGTTCATATAGAAACGGTGTCCTGTGATTGGTCGATCCGTTAGAGTCCGCTGCGCGCTGCCTGATCAATAATCAAAGTTATAGCCACACAGTGAAGTTATGAGCGTCTGATAGAAGACTGTTATAAAGATGGCCGGGCGCTGCGGATCAATCAGGCCTGTGTTTGGAGCAGACATACAGTTAATGTAATCAGCGTGTGCTGATAACGTCAGAGGGAACAGACTCAGATAAGAGCAGCTGATTGGCTCGGTCAGCCATTTTTAATATTGAACGTAATTTAATCTACCCACAATCATTGCAGCACCGGCTGGTTGAAGACTGTTGCTGCAGCAGATGAATAAGAATCGGGTGTGTAAGTCCAGTCGGAGCTGCGCCTGCTCATCAGCCTGAGCTCACCTGGGTGTGAAGGTCACCTGAGAACCAGCAGACGCAGGTGTTAGACAAAGGAAAGTCAGTGTTTCCTCTATGTGTTCAAACTAACACACAACCTGCTGTTGGTCTGGTTCTCCAAGGACTGTGAGGGAGGTTGGTGTGGAGGTTGGAGGTTGGTGTTTGATGTTGGAGGTTGGAGGTTGATGTTGGAGGTTGGTGGTTGTGTTGATGGTGGAGGTTGATGTTGGAGGTTGGTGGTTGATGGTTAGGTGGAGATTGATGTTGATGTTTGGGTTGGAGGTTGATGGTTGGAGGCTGCGGTTGGTGGTTGGTGGTTGATGTTGGAGGTTGGAGGTTGATGGTTAGAGGTTGGAGGTTGGTGGTTGATGTGATGGTTGGTGGTTGATGTTGGAGGTTGGTGGTTGATGTTGGAGGTTGATGTGGGTGGTTGGGGTTGGTGGTTGGTGTTGTTTGGAGGTTGGAGGGTGATGGTTGAGTTGGTGGTTGGAGGTTGATGGTGGAGGCTGCAGGTGGAGGTTGGGGTGATGTTGGAGGTTGGTGGTTGATGTTGGAGGTGAGTTGGTGGTTGGAGGTTGATGTTGGAGGCTGCAGGTGGTGGTTGGTGGTTTTGGTTGGAGGTTGGAGGTGATGTTGGAGGTTGGAGGTTGATGTGGTGGTTGATGTTGGTGGTTGATGTTGGAGGTTGGAGGTTGATGTTGGAGGTTGGAGGTTGATGTGGTGGTTGATGTTGGAGGTGGATGTTGGTGGTTGGAGGTTGAGGTTGGAGGGCAGGTTGGTGGTTGGTGGTTGATGTTGGAGGTTGATGGTTGATGTTGGAGGTTGGAGGTTGATGTTGGTGGTTGATGTTGGAGGTTGGAGGTTGGTGGTTGATGTTGGAGGTTGAGTTGGTGGTTGGTGGTTGATGTTAGAGGTTGGAGGGTGGTTCATGTTGGAGGTTGGTGGTGGAGGTTGGGTTGGAGGTTGATGGTTGATGTTGGAGGTTGATGGTTGATGTTGGAGGTTGGTGGTTGATGTTGGAGTTGGAGGTGATGTGGGGTGGTGGTTGGTGGTTGATGTTGGAGGTTGATGGTTGATGTTGGGGTGGAGGTTGATGTGGTGGTTGATGTTGGAGGTTGGAGGTTGGGGTTGATGTTGGAGGTGATGTTGGTGGTTGGTGGTGATGTTGAGTTGGAGGTTGATGGTCATGTTGGAGGTTGGTGGTTGGAGGTTGATGGTTGGAGGTTGATGGTGATGTTGGAGGTTGATGGTTGATGTTGGAGGTTGGTGGTTGATGTTGGAGGTTGGTGGGTGATGTTGGAGGCTGCAGGTTGGTGGTTGATGTTGGAGGTTGGAGGTTGATGGGTGTTGCAGACTACAGGAGAGTCTGTGATATGTGATCTGCTCCACATTTGTAAAGGAGGTCAGTCATCAGAGCTGAAGCACGTCTCCGTCTCCAGAGTGAATTATAGCAGAAATGCTCAGGACAGATCTGGGTCGTCACCACTGTCCCTCTGTCTGTGTCTCTCCAGATGTTGAGCATCACAGATGTGTGTGCAGGTCAGGAACAATGACGTGAATACCACAACACCTCCAGCTCCCATTGACTATTGACAGGACTCACAGCTGACAGAGGAACCATGCATTGAATGTATTGTAGTGGTCTGAACATTAAAGAGAGGTCCAGAAGGCCCAGTCAGTCTAGAAGGTCCAGAAGGGTCAGGAGGGTTCAGGAGGTCTAGAAGGTCCAGTCAGTCTAGAAGGTCCAGAAGGCCCAGTCAGTCTAGAAGGTTCAGAAGGTCTAGAAGGGTCAGGAGGGTTCAG
>JAFELL010003146.1:0-10587 GCA_019059645.1 Caranx melampygus | reverse complement strand
AGTGCCAAAATACTCAATTTTCATACACTTTTATGGCACTTATTTAGAACCAAATTGTGAAAAACCAACTTAAAACTTTACATTTTTGATAAAATTTGCACAATCTTATTTTTTAGATTAATGTGTGTTTTAGTGTTTTTTAGGTTTTTGAATGAAGAATTTGGCAAAAGATGGCTCATGGAAAATCAAGAAAAATCCAAGTTGCTTATGGAGCTGCTTAGCGCAGACCATGGTGCGCTGAGCTGGAGACGTGCCTGGCAGGGTCAGACCAAAACCTGGCCAGTCAAAGCCTAGCTGGCCAAACCAAGCTGCTGAAGCAGGACGCCCAGCGGACATGTTTGACCGCTGAGCAGGTGTCAGTCAAGCCTGGCACGGTCAGAACACAAGCCTGGCACGGCATCCACACGGCCAGCACACGCCAAGTTGCTCAAGCAGACAGCTTAGCGGATGTGCTTATGCGCCCCGCACTGAACCAGGCACCAGGCCAGTCATCAAGCACCAGGCCAAGTCAGAGTCGGCACGGTCAAGCTGGCTGAAGCAGACGCCAAGCGGACCTACTTGACCGCCCAGCGAGCTGCTTACTAGGCAAACTTGGAGACAAGCCAAGCCATGATGTCATCCATGACCTCACCTCAAGTAGCCCACCATGCTTTTCAGGAGTAGCTCACCATAGCTTTGGTGTGTCATGCTTAGGAGGTGGATCACCTACTTGCTAAGGGGACCAAAACCCTTGCTGAAGGGTTGGTCAACCGCCCAGCGACCTGCTTCAGGTGCTTAGCGGTTGCCTGGCTGCCTATAAATAGGAGGCATTTCTTCATTCATAAATATACATTCTTCTCAATTTTCTTAGACTTTTAGGAACCAAATTCTCTGTATATTCCAGTAGAGCTTCTTCCTTCTTCATCCAAGGAGGCTTTTTCTTAGGTAATTTTTATTGCTTTGTAGTTTAGAATTCAAGAGGAGATAGGAGTTGGCAAATGAGTTGCAAACATCCATTTTGCAATCTCATTCTGTACCTAAAGCATCCATCCTTGGTTGATAGCTAATCCTCCTCACATCTTCATAATTTTGAGCATATTTTGTATTGCTTCTTCTTATCTAAAGAAAATTTGAATTTCGAGCATTCAAGTTGATGCCTTGGTTAATTTTATATGTTTTTGAAAAGGTCTTAATGCTCTTTTTAGTTTGATCACCTAAAAAGTGATTTCAAGTCAAAACAACTTGTTTCAAAGCATATAACAAATAATAGCTTAAAGGTAAGTTTATTTGTCATTTAAGCACGCTGTTCTTTAAAACTCATTCCATCACTAATTCCCGTTCTGGTGCACTGTCATGGATTAGGGTGTGACACCTAATCCGTTTATATGACGACTTTATTGGTTTAGTGTGAAATGGGGGAAAATGATTGATTAATCACTAAATCGATTTCAGATCCCGGTGTTTGGAGTTAATCATAGGTAGAACATAAGAACTTGTCTAAGTGGTTCAAATGTATAAGTTAAGAAGCAATTCATTTTATGTCTTTAAATCATGAACTTGACTCCTCAAGAATTTGTATATATTTATTTGCTTTATTTAATTCATGTTCATAATCAATTCCAAAACCAAACCAAAAACAAGTTTATTCCATTATTTGTGCATTAACATAAATTTGTGAATCATTCTGTTAGGCAATTCTCTGTGGTTCGACATAACCCTATACTATACTACAATCGAATCTTGAAAGAGATTGAAGTTGTAATATTAGTAAAGTGTTATCAATAAATTTATTTGTTGAAAACACCTTTTTAATATACAAAAGTGATGAAGCTAACTTACTAACAATTTATTCATTGTTTAATTCTTTATTTATTTATTCGTTTACTAACAACTAACTATTCATCACTTTTATATATTAAGAATACCATTAAACCGATGCTGGAAGAAATTCCACAAAATCGAGATGGTATTCAAAGGTAACTAATAATCATATAAATAGATGTTGCTTCGATACCATTAAACCGGCGTTAGAATTCTAACAAAGCCGAGATGGGCTAAAGAAGGGACAGACTATTCATATGATCGTTAGTAGTTAAGTTGTAACTGGACTGTTCTTGAAACCATTATGCCGGCGTTGGAATTTATTTCAACAAAGCCGAGATGGCGAGCAAAGAACAAAACCGAGTTTAATACTTAACTTAAACAAAAAGAAATGAGATTCAAAGCACTTGTAATTATTTTCCAAATAAAGTGCTGTAAAGAATAAAAATATCCGCAACCCTAAGAATCTCAAACTTCGGAAATAAACCCTTCTTTCAACAAATTCGGCTATTTTCTCTTTCAACAAATTGCGCCGCTGCCGGGGAATTGCTAGATAACAGAAAAATTCATATAAATTTGTTATTGCATCAAATAATTGTGCATAATTTATTTTTCTTTTGTATAAATTTGTTCCAATTTTTGTACAAAGATGTACATTATTTTATTGTACCAACTAAACTCTATTCTCTTGGGAATAGACAAAATCTTTTTCTGTTGTTGATTTATATTTCAGAAATGGATCAACATATCAACATACAGCAAGAAATTGAGCAATTTACCGCAGAATTTCAAAGAAAACTCAATTCAGTACATCAAAAACTTCAGATTTGCCCAGTCAATTAAAGCAAATCAATGAAGAAAATTTTGAATGTACTAGTTGTATCAACGGTTCAAAGATTTATTCTATTCAGCATCTGACGACTACCAGAATGAACTTAAATTCATTCTCAACAGTTCATCCAAACTACCATCAACCATCAACAACAAACGAACGATGCCATCAACAATCTTGAAGCTCAAATCAATAATTTAACCAAACTGCAGTTGGTTAAATCCGAACATTGTGACAGCATCACAACAAGAAGTGGAAAGGTGGTAGAGGGAGTAGTCGAAAATGCTACCAAAAAATAGAGAATGAAAAAAATGAAAAAAATGAAAAAAATGAAAAAATGAAAAAAATAAAAAATAAAAAGAAAGAGGAGACTAGTGGGGTAAAAAAAGATGATACATATCCACTAGTCCAAAAAGAGTTCCTTATCCAATAACTCCTTCGAAAGCAAAAAAAGAAGAGCAATTTGACAAATTCATGAAGGTGTTCAACACTCTGCAAATAAACATTCCATTTGCAGATGCTCTGGAACAAATGCCAACATACACCAAGTTCATGAAAGAATTGCTATCTAAAAAAAGGAGATATTGGAGAAGGAAGTGGTACCACTTAATGCCACTTGTAGTGCAATCCTACAATCCAACATTCCCAAAAATCAAAGATCCTGGATGTGTGACAATTCCCGTCACAATTGGGAAGGTATCTGTGGGGAAAGCATTGATCGACTTAGGGGCAAGTGTCAGCTTGATGCCCCTATCTATGATGAAAAGGATTGGAGGAATCCAGCTGAAGCCTACAAGAATGTCTCTGCAACTAGCTGACAGATCAATAAAATACCCAGAGGGAGTTGCAGAGGACGTGTTGGTAAAAGTGGATAAATTTTTATCCCCGTTGATTTTGCCGTCATAGACATAACAGAGGATGCAGAAATTCCGCTCATTCTTGGGCGACCTTTCATGCGAACGGCAAAAATGGGGATTGATATGGAAAATGGCAAACTCAAGGTCAAAGTTGCTAATGAAAAATTGAGTTTGACATTTTTCATGCTATGCACCTACCAAGAGACAAAGGGCAATGTTTGCAACTGGACATAATTGATGAAATTTGTGCAGAACCCCCCTTGATGAGTCTTTGGAGGTGAAAGAGAATGATGAAGAACAAATCATCCACAATTTCACGGATGAATTGTTTCTTCAAATCTGAACGGACCAGCAGAGAAAGAGCCTGCGCCAGAATTGCAGGAATTACCGTCACATTTAAAATACATCTTTTTAAACGGTGATTCAAACAAACCTGCAATCATAAATAAATGCTGTCCGCTTCAGAAGAAACACAACTTATACAGATCTTGGAAAAGCATCAAGAAGCATTGGGGTGGAAATCAATGATTTGAAAGGCATCAGTCCATCATATTGCATGCACAAATTATGATGGAAGATGAATATAAACCCTGTGCTCAACCACAACGCCGACTGAATCCGGCTATGAAGGAAGTGGTAAGAAAAGAAATAGTTAAAATGCTTGAAGCAGGAATGATTTATCCAATTTCAGATAGCAAATGGGTAAGTCCTGTTCAAGTGGTGCCGAAGAGAGGAGTAGAATGACGGTAATCAGAAACGAACACAATGAACTCATACCAACTAGAGCTGTTACTGGTTGGAGAGTATGTATTGATTATCGGAAACTCAACGCGGCCACCAGAAAAGACCACTTTCCTTTGCCCTTCATGGATCAAATGCTAGAAAGACTAGCTGGAAAGGCGTTTTACTGTTTCCTGGACGGGTACTCTGGCTACAACCAAATTGCTGTTGATCCTATGGACCAAGAAAGACGGCATTTACTTGCCCATTTGGTATCTATGCTTATAGAAAGATGCCATTTGGACTGTGTAATGCTCCTGCAACTTTTCAAAGATGCATGCTGGCTATCTTCGCCGACTTGGTGGAGAAATGCATCGAGGTCTTTATGGACGACTTCTCAGTATTTGGAGACTCGTTCAACCACTGTCTGAAAATTTGGAAACAGTATTGGAGCGATGCAAAATACCAATCTAATACTCAATTGGGAGAAATGTCATTTTATGGTCACTGAAGGAATTGTACTAGGGCACAAGATATCTGCCAAAGGTCTAGAAGTTGATCGAGCCAAGATAGAAGTGATCGAAAAGTTACCACCCCCAACAAATGTCAAAGGGATAAGGAGCTTTCTTGGTCATGCTGGGTTCTACCGAAGGTTCATCAAAGACTTCTCGAAAACAGCTAAGCCCCTATGCAATTTACTTTTAAAAGAATCTCCTTTCAATTTTGATAATTCCTGTTTAGAAGCTTTTAACCTTTTAAAAGCATGCTTGGTTACTGCTCCCATCATAGCTACACCGAACTGGGAATCACCCTTCGAACTCATGTGCGATGCGAGTGATTACGCAGTTGGTGCAGTTTTGGGACAGAGAAAAGAAAGGGTTTTTCATGCAATTCACTATGCTAGCAAAGTTCTCAATGAAGCTCAAATAAATTATGCAACAACTGAGAAAGAACTGCTAGCCATAGTGTTTGCTTTGGAAAAATTTAGAAGTTATTTGATTGGGGCCAAAACAATTGTTTACACTGATCATGCCGCAATCAAATACCTTCTAAAGAAACCCGACTCCAAGCCTAGGTTAATACGTTGGGTTTTGCTGCTACAGGAATTTAATTTGGAGATTCGCGACAAAAGCGGGAAAGAAAATCAAGTGGCAGATCATCTATCCCGCTTGAAAAATGAAACTGTCGCATTAAAAGAAAAGGAAATAGCTGAATCATTTCCCGATGAAAAGCTATTTCAACTTCAAGTACGACCATGGTTTGCTGACATCGCAAATTACAAAGCTTCAGGTATTATTCCTGAAAATTTAACTGCTCAGCAAAAGAACATTTTTCTCAAGCAAGTAAAAGATTATATTTGGGACGAGCCTTATCTGTTTAAAGAAGGAACCGATAACATTATAAGACGATGTGTTGATGAAACTGAGGCCAAGAAAATATTATGGCATTGCCATAATTCGGCCTATGGGGGGCATTATAATGGGCAAAGACTGCGGCCAAAGTACTCCAATCAGGTTCTTTTGGCCAACCATTTTTAGAGATGCCCAAATACATGTTCAAAAATGTGATGCATGCCAAAAATTCGGGGGATGGGTAAAAAAGTGCAATGCCTTTGCAAAATATTTTAGAAATTGAAATTTTTGACTGCTGGGGCATTGACTTCATGGGACCCTTTCCACCATCATTTTCAAATGAATATATCTTGGTAGCTGTTGACTATGTTTCCAGATGGGTGGAAGCACAGGCAACACCTAAAGCCGACTCGCAAACGGTTATCAAATTTTTAAAACAAATTTTCACGCGATTCGGCACTCCAAGAGTATTATTAGTGATGGGGGTCTCATTTCATTAACAATTCGTTAAAGAAAACCCTCGAATTTTACAATGTTCATCATAAGGTTGCATCACCTTATCACCCCCAAACAAATGGCCAAGCCGAAGTATCAAACAGAGAGCTTAAAAGAATTTTGCAAAAAACCGTGTCTTCATCCAGAAAAGACTGGTCACAAAAGCTGAATGATACTTTGTGGGCCTATAGAACTGCCTTTAAATCACCAATAGGCAAAACTCCATACCAACTAGTTTATGGCAAAGCTGTCATTTACCAGTTGAATTGGAGCATAAAGCCTATTGGGCACTTAAATTTTTAAACTTTGATTTAAAAGATGCAGGAAAAAAGAGGCAAAATCAACTACATCAATTGGAAGAAATGAGGTTCCAAGCTTACGAGTCCTCCAAGCTGTATAAAGAAAAAACAAAAAAGTACCATGATGCCAAATCACAAAGAAAGAATTTCATCCAGGGCAACAGGTACTTTTGTTCAATTCAAGGCTCCAAATATTCCCGGGCAAATTCAAGACCAAATGGACAGGACCATTTGTGGTCAAAACAGTTACGGAATACGGAGCAATAGAGATCGAAGACCCCAAGTCTCAGACAACTTGGACGGTCAACGGACAACGGTTGAAACATTATCTTGTAATGCAACAGATTTCATTACACAGGACGAATCAGAATGACCTTGTCCCTCAAACATCTGTCAAGCTAGTGACGGTAAAAGAGCGCTAACTGGGAGGCAACCCAGCGTGTGGTATTTTCTATCTTTTCCTTTTTAATTTTTATTTTCTTTTTAGTCATTTAATTTTTAGTATAGATTTTTATTAAACATATAAATTTAAATCACATCAAGTAACATTCCCAAATTTTTAAGGTTTGAGGACAAACCTTCATTCAAAAAGGGGGACAAACACTTGATGTAATTTAAATTTATCTTTGTTTAAATTTTTTTTTAGATTGTGTAAAATTTGTCAAAAATAAAAATTGTCCAAAAACACAACATTTTTTCAAAAACCGAATAAACATGGCATTAAAAAGAAATTCTTGAAAATGATCAATGATTAGAAAATTTTTCTAAACATCAATTTTTAAGCTTTGAATGAGCAAAATGAGATAAAAGCTTAAATTTTGTGAAAAACAAAACACATAATGTCATAACTTAGAATTTTTTTGCAAAAAGAATAAATTCAATTTTTGTTACAAAAATCTTTGCAAATATTTTTTTGGAAATCACAAATGTTTAGACCAACCAAGTGAGGTAGTGAACCAAACACAAAGTGAGAAAATCAAATAAGTGAGATCAACATTTGCATTGACTAATTAAACTTGCATTAGTCTTTTAATTCTCTTGTTTGCATAAAAATGATTTGAAGTGATCAAGGCATGTTCTTGAATTTAGTTGAACCAAAAGGCCAAAAAGTCCCAAAACCAAATTAGGAACATCTTTGATAAGCCCCTTTGAGCCAAAAAAGAACAACAATTTTTTCAAAATACTCCTTCAAAACCGAAAAAATGTTCCAAAAGAGCATTACTTTTAAGAGTATAGGAAGAAATTAAGTTGGGGGAAGAAAAATTGGTGGACTTGCTTCTTTTAAGAAAGAAAAAGAAATCAATCTCTTTCAAAAAATAAATAAAAACAAAACAAAAGAGATTGATTCAAAAGAAAAAAAAAAAGAAGAAGCCAAGGTTCAAAGTAAAGAGGTGGTAGTGGAAAGTGGATGAAAAAGAGTAAAGTGCTTCATTAAGATAAAATTTCAAAATTGCTCTTTTTTGGTACTTAGCTTGAAAAATCCAAGAAAAACCATTATCCAAACCTAGCCTCATTACAACCAAAAATAAGACCTTAGTGATCTTTGATTTTTTATGCAATACAAGAGAAAGGCAAGACGAAGTTCAAGTTCAAATTACTTCAAGCAAATGGTTGAAAAAGAGTGAAACACTAGCCTCAAAAGTTCCATTTTTGAACTTGAGTGAAACAAACATTTTGTGATTTGAAAAAAATATTTGCTTAGGTATTTGTTACAAATTTTGAAAAACAATAAGCAAAAATTTCTTGAGTTTGAAACATTATGTGTACAAATTCACAATTCATGAAAAATCTCATTGAAAATTATTTTTTGATGCTTAGACAAAATTTTTCTAAATCATTCTTTGATCATTATTTTTTACATTTAAAGCCATGTACATATTCGGAAAATTCACCTTTTGTTTGAGGACAAACAAAGTTCTAAGTTGGGGGGAGTTGATAAGTGCCAAAAATACTCAATTTTCATACACTTTTATGGCACTTATTTAGAACCAAATTGTGAAAAACCAACTTAAAACTTTACATTTTGATAAAATTTGCACAATCTTATTTTTAGATTTAATGTGTGTTTTAGTGTTTTTTAGGTTTTTGAATGAAGAAATTTGGCAAAAGATGGCTCATGGAAAAATCAAGAAAAATCCAAGTTGCTTATGGAGCTGCTTAGCGCAGACCATGGTGCGCTGAGCTGGAGACGTGCCTGGCAGGGTCAGACCAAAACCTGGCCCAGTCAAAGCCTAGCTGGCCAAAACCAAGCTGCTGAAGCAGGACGCCCAGCGGACATGTTGACCGCTGAGCAGGTGTCAGTCAAGCATGGCACGGTCAGAACACAAGCCTGGCACGGGCATCCACACGGCCAGCACACGCCAAGTTGCTCAAGCAGACAGCTTAGCGGATGTGCTTATGCGCCCAGCACTGAACCAGGCACCAGGCCAGGTCATCAAGCACCAGGCCAAGTCAGAGTCGGCACGGTCAAGCTGCTGAAGCAGGACGCCAAGCGGACCTACTTGACCGCCCAGCGAGCTGCTTACTAGGCATAACTTGGAGACCAAGCCAAGCCATGATGTCATCCATGACCTCACCTCAAGTAGCCCACCATGCTTTTCAGGAGTAGCTCACCATAGCTTTGGTGTGTCATGCTTAAGGAGGTGGATCACCTACTTGCTCAAGGGGACCAAAACCCTTGCTGAAGGGTTTGGTCAGACCGCCCAGCGACCTGCTTCAGGTGCTTAGCGTTGCCTGGCTGCCTATAAATAGGAGGCATTTCTTCATTCATAAATACATTCTTCTCACTTCTCTTAGACTTTTAGGAACCAAATTCTCTGTATATTCCAGTAGAGCTTCTTCCTTCTTCATCCAAGGAGGCTTTTTCTTAGGTAATTTTTATTGCTTTGTAGTTTAGAATTCAAGAGGAGATAGGAGTTGGCAAATGAGTTGCAAACATCCATTTTGCAATCTCATTCTGTACCTAAAGCATCCATCCTTGGTTGGATAGCTAATCCTCCTCACATCTTCATAATTTTGAGCATATTTTGTATTGCTTCTTCTTATCTAAAGAAAATTTGAATTTCGAGCATTCAAGTTGATGCCTTGGTTAATTTTATATGTTTTTGAAAAGGTCTTAATGCTCTTTTTAGTTTGATCACCTAAAAAGTGATTTCAAGTCAAAACAACTTGTTTCAAAGCATATAACAAATAATAGCTTAAAGGTAAGTTTATTTGTCATTTAAGCACGCTGTTCTTTAAAACTCATTCCATCACTAATTCCCGTTCTGGTGCACTGTCATGGATTAGGGTGTGACAACCTAATCCGTTTATATGACGACTTTATTGGTTTAGTGGTGAAATGGGGGAAAATGATTGATTAATCACTAAATCGATTTCAGATCCCGGTGTTTGGAGTTAATCATAGGTAGAACATAAGAACTTGTCTAAGTGGTTCAAATGTATAAGTTAAGAAGCAATTCATTTTATGTCTTTAAATCATGAACTTGACTCCTCAAGAATTTGTATATATTTATTTGCTTTATTTAATTCATGTTCATAATCAATTCCAAAACCAAACCAAAAACAAGTTTATTCCATTATTTGTGCATTAACATAAATTTGTGAATCATTCTGTTAGGCAATTCTCTGTGGTTCGACATAACCCTATACTATACTACAATCGAATCTTGAAAGAGATTGAAGTTGTAATATTAGTAAAGTGTTATCAATAAATTTATTTGTTGAAAACACCTTTTTAATATACAAAAGTGATGAAGCTAACTTACTAACAATTTATTCATTGTTTAATTCTTTATTTATTTATTCGTTTACTAACAACTAACTATTCATCACTTTTATATATTAAGAATACCATTAAACCGATGCTGGAAGAAATTCCACAAAATCGAGATGGTATTCAAAGGTAACTAATAATCATATAAATAGATGTTGCTTCGATACCATTAAACCGGCGTTAGAATTCTAACAAAGCCGAGATGGGCTAAAGAAGGGACAGACTATTCATATGATCGTTAGTAGTTAAGTTGTAACTGGACTGTTCTTGAAACCATTATGCCGGCGTTGGAATTTATTTCAACAAAGCCGAGATGGCGAGCAAAGAACAAAACCGAGTTTAATACTTAACTTAAACAAAAAGAAATGAGATTCAAAGCACTTGTAATTATTTTCCAAATAAAGTGCTGTAAAGAATAAAAATATCCGCAACCCTAAGAATCTCCAACTTCGGAAAT
>JAFELL010003145.1:0-20552 GCA_019059645.1 Caranx melampygus | reverse complement strand
AAGTGCCAAAAATACTCAATTTTCATACACTTTTATGGCACTTATTTAGAACCAAATTGTGAAAAACCAACTTAAAACTTTACATTTTTGATAAATTTGCACAATCTTATTTTTTAGATTTAATGTGTGTTTTAGTGTTTTTTAGGTTTTTGAATGAAGAAATTTGGCAAAAGATGGCTCATGGAAAAATCAAGAAAAATCCAAGTTGCTTATGGAGCTGCTTAGCGCAGACCATGGTGCGCTGAGCTGGAGACGTGCCTGGCAGGGTCAGACCAAAACCTGGCCCAGTCAAAGCCTAGCTGGCCAAACCAAGCTGCTGAAGCAGGACGCCCAGCGGACATGTTTGACCGCTGAGCAGGTGTCAGTCAAGCCTGGCACGGTCAGAACACAAGCCTGGCACGGGCATCCACACGGCCAGCACACGCCAAGTTGCTCAAGCAGACAGCTTAGCGGATGTGCTTATGCGCCCAGCACTGAACCAGGCACCAGGCCAGGTCAGCAAGCACCAGGCCAAGTCAGAGTCGGCACGGTCAAGCTGCTGAAGCAGGACGCCAAGCGGACCTACTTGACCGCCCAGCGAGCTGCTTACCAGGCATAACTTGGAGACCAAGCCAAGCCATGATGTCATCCATGACCTCACCTCAAGTAGCCCACCATGCTTTTCAGGAGTAGCTCACCATAGCTTTGGTGTGTCATGCTTAAGGAGGTGGATCACCTACTTGCTCAAGGGGACCAAAACCCTTGCTGAAGGGTTTGGTCAGACCGCCCAGCGACCTGCTTCAGGTGCTTAGCGGTTTGCCTGGCTGCCTATAAATAGGAGGCATTTCTTCATTCATAAATACATTCTTCTCAATTCTCTTAGACTTTTAGGAACCAAATTCTCTGTATATTCCAGTAGAGCTTCTTCCTTCTTCATCCAAGGAGGCTTTTTCTTAGGTAATTTTTATTGCTTTGTAGTTTAGAATTCAAGAGGAGATAGGAGTTGGCAAATGAGTTGCAAACATCCATTTTGCAATCTCATTCTGTACCTAAAGCATCCATCCTTGGTTGGATAGCTAATCCTCCTCACATCTTCATAATTTTGAGCATATTTTGTATTGCTTCTTCTTATCTAAAGAAAATTTGAATTTCGAGCATTCAAGTTGATGCCTTGGTTAATTTTATATGTTTTTGAAAAGGTCTTAATGCTCTTTTTAGTTTGATCACCTAAAAAGTGATTTCAAGTCAAAACAACTTGTTTCAAAGCATATAACAAATAATAGCTTAAAGGTAAGTTTATTTGTCATTTAAGCACGCTGTTCTTTAAAACTCATTCCATCACTAATTCCCGTTCTGGTGCACTGTCATGGATTAGGGTGTGACAACCTAATCCGTTTATATGACGACTTTATTGGTTTAGTGGTGAAATGGGGGAAAATGATTGATTAATCACTAAATCGATTTCAGATCCCGGTGTTTGGAGTTAATCATAGGTAGAACATAAGAACTTGTCTAAGTGGTTCAAATGTATAAGTTAAGAAGCAATTCATTTTATGTCTTTAAATCATGAACTTGACTCCTCAAGAATTTGTATATATTTATTTGCTTTATTTAATTCATGTTCATAATCAATTCCAAAACCAAACCAAAAACAAGTTTATTCCATTATTTGTGCATTAACATAAATTTGTGAATCATTCTGTTAGGCAATTCTCTGTGGTTCGACATAACCCTATACTATACTACAATCGAATCTTGAAAGAGATTGAAGTTGTAATATTAGTAAAGTGTTATCAATAAATTTATTTGTTGAAAACACCTTTTTAATATACAAAAGTGATGAAGCTAACTTACTAACAATTTATTCATTGTTTAATTCTTTATTTATTTATTCGTTTACTAACAACTAACTATTCATCACTTTATATATTAAGAATACCATTAAACCGATGCTGGAAGAAATTCCACAAAATCGAGATGGTATTCAAAGGTAACTAATAATCATATAAATAGATGTTGCTTCGATACCATTAAACCGGCGTTAGAATTCTAACAAAGCCGAGATGGGCTAAAGAAGGGACAGACTATTCATATGATCGTTAGTAGTTAAGTTGTAACTGGACTGTTCTTGAAACCATTATGCCGGCGTTGGAATTTATTTCAACAAAGCCGAGATGGCGAGCAAAGAACAAAACCGAGTTTAATACTTAACTTAAACAAAAAGAAATGAGATTCAAAGCACTTGTAATTATTTTCCAAATAAAGTGCTGTAAAGAATAAAAATATCCGCAACCCTAATGAATCTCCAACTTCGAAAATGGGGCCTCGAAACCCCATTTCCCTTTCAACAAATTGGCGCCGCTGCCGGGGAATTGCTAGATAACAGAAAAATTCATATAAATTTGTTATTGCATCAAATAATTGTGCATAAATTTATTTTTCTTTTGTATAAATTTGTTCAAATTTTTGTACACAGATGTATATTATGTCATTTGTATATTCTTTGCAAACTAATCTTTCTTGAAAATAGCCAGAAGCAACTTTCTTGTTTATAATCATGAGCACGAGAGAGAGCAGAACGAAGTCTATTTCTCAAGAAATCAATATGGCTGAGACCATAAGCCAAAAACGTAGCCGGATGACTTGGCAAGATTTTCTAAATATTCCGTCATCCAGAAGGGCCATAAAAGGAAAAGTACTTGGCGGAACCTCATGCAAAAAGGGCCGAATAATTTCACCACCTTTTCCAAATTATGCCTTCGAATTAGGGCATTCTGAGGACGAAGAGGTGAATGAATTCACCGACAGTTCCGTCGAAGTCATCGATCTTGTATCTGACTCAGAAACTGAGGAAGACCCAAGTGAAGGGTCCAGCCTCCATGTCAATGTCTTCAACAATTCTGGTTCAGACACTGAAGAGGATCCAAGTGAAGGATCCAGCTCTTATGGCAGTGTCTGTGACAGCTGTTAGATGCAACATCAATATTTCCTTTCATTTTGAATTTTTTTGGTTATATTGTTGTCTAAGCCAGCTTACTTTTTGGATAATATACATATATAATATTTCATTTCCTGCTTGTTCAAATTTTTTTAGGAATTAAAATCGGAAATTTTTTTTTTAGATCAAAAAGAGAAATTTTTTTTTAGGGTATGGGCCAAGCAACAAATCAGAAACATTTTGAAAAAGGCCCAAAAACATGGTCAAAGTCTTAGTCAAAAAGTCTTGGTCAAGCCTTGGCTTGGTCAAGCCTGACCAGACCAGGCACCGCCCAGCGGACAGACTGCTGCGCTGAGCGCACAGTCTGCCAGGCCAGGTCTTGGGACCAAAAATTTCATTAAAGACTTGACCAAAGACTCTTGACCATGGACCCAATCCGAGACTTTTGATGCCTATTTAAACCCACTTCTTGAGTTCTAACTCATCAAGCAATTTGGCATTCAAAATCTCTCTAAAAAAATTCTTTCTCTCAAGATCTTAAGCAAAAACATCATGTAAGTTATTTTGCTTCCAAATCTTTTTGATTTCTTTCATTTGCTTAGTTTTTCTTCACATAGTGTAAAAGGGTCAAAATCATGATTAACACCAAAAAACCTTTTTACAATTCAATCTTGAACTAACTTTGGTGGAGTACTCTTGTTTTCTTTTTCTTTTTGCCTTTGAATTCTAGGAACCCATCAAGAAAAGGAAAGGGGATGGCAAAAGAAACCAAGACCTCCAAATATGCTTCAAAGGAAGCACATGACAAATTCAAGGAACTCACCCTCAAAAACACAATCACTCTTGAGAGGATTGTTAATTTCCATGAGGATGACTCCTTTGGATTCTTATGTGTTGTTGACCAATATGGTTGGCAAAAGATTGCTCAACCACAAAAGATGTTCTCTTTAGATGTGGTCAAGCAATTCTTTGCCAACTCTATTGCCACTCAAGAAGCAATAGGAGAAAGATACACTTGGGTGAATGGAGCTCCGGTTTCCTATAACAAGTACACAATCAATATGTACTTAGGGAATCCATGGACTCCAACTCATGCGCATGGTCTTTGTGAATACCAAATGAAGATTAATGCTTCATTGCATGGTGATGAAGGACATAACGAAGATTATGTAAGAAGAAGCTTATGTTGGATGGTTTGGAACCAAACCAAATTGGGCCAATCTACAAATTTTGCATGCATCAACACGCCCAAATTTGGACAACTTTCATTTTATCCAACATATGGCCATCCCTTCATGTCTCCGACCTTCCTCTCAACAAAGCCAAGCTCGTTTCTTCCATTTTTGATGAAGATACAATCGATATTGGTGCAATCCTCTCCGACGCAATTTGGGAGTGCGTCAATAAAGGTATCCCTTCCTTAATCCTTCCCTCACTTATCACTGATTTATGTAGGTTTCAAAATGTGCCGGGTCCTTTTAAGGAAATGATGGCTTGAAATCCGAAATTAATGACACCTATGTTCACACTTTTTGTAAAGAAAAATCTATTTCTCAAGCTCAAACCGAGCTTCGAAAGAAACATGGTGAATTATTTCGGAGCCAATCATTGAACCCTAAAAAGACCCTCTCCTCAAGGATAGATGCCTTAGCTTTTGAACACAAAATGCAAAACAAACAACAAAAGGCTATCTATCGAGGGATAAAAGGCATATATAAAAGCTTGCATAGCCTTTTTGGGAAGGATAAGAAATTCAAAGGGGGATCCTATGAGGAGTTTTGTGCCAAGAACAAATGGCCAAAAGGAAGAACCCAAGAATCAAGTGAAGAAGAAGAAAACAATGAATGAAAGCTTACATCCGGTTTTTCTTTCTTTCCTTCATTTCATTTTCATTTTGCATTTCATTCCTGTTTTATTTCTTGTACTTTTTATGTTTAGTTGTAATTTTTATTTTAGCAATGAAGTATTTTTTTTTAGTCATTTAATTTTTTAGTATAGATTTTTATTAAACATATAAATTTAAATCACATCAAGCACATTCCCAAAATTTTTAAAGGTTTGAGGACAAACCTTCATTCAAAAAGGGGGACAAACACTTGATGTAATTTAAATTTATCTTTGTTTAAATTTTTTTTTAGATTGTGTAAAAATTTGTCAAAAATAAAAATTTGTCCAAAAACACAACATTTTTTCAAAAACCGAATAAACATGGCATTAAAAAGAAATTCTTGAAAATGATCAAATGATTAGAAAATTTTTCTAAACATCAATTTTTTAAGCTTTGAATGAGCAAAATGAGATAAAAGCTTAAATTTGTGTGAAAAAAAACACATAATGTCATAACTTAGAAATTTTTTGCAAAAAGAATAAATTCAATTTTTGTTACAAAAATCTTTGCAAATATTTTTTGGAAATCACAAATGTTTAGACCAACCAAGTGAGGTAGTGAACCAAACACAAGTGAGAAAATCAATAAGTGAGATCAACATTTGCATTGACTAATTAAACTTGCATTAGTCTTTTAATTCTCTTGTTTGCATAAAAATGATTTGAAGTGATCAAGGCATGTTCTTGAATTTAGTTGAACCAAAAGGCCAAAAAAGTCCCAAAACCAATTAGGAACATCTTTGATAAGCCCCTTTGAGCCAAAACAAAGAACAACAATTTTTTCAAAATACTCCTTCAAAACCGAAAAAATGTTCCAAAAGAGCATTACTTTTAAGAGTATAGGAAGAAATTAAGTTGGGGGGAAGAAAAATTGGTGGACTTGCTTCTTTTAAGAAAGAAAAAGAAATCAATCTCTTTTACAAAAAAATAAATAAAAACAAAAACAAAAGAGATTGATTCAAAAGAAAAAAGAAGAAGCCAAGGTTCAAAAGTAAAGAGGTGGTAGTGGAAAGTGGATGAAAAAGAGTAAAGTGCTTCATTAAGATAAAATTTCAAAATTGCTCTTTTTTGGTACTTAGCTTGAAAAATCCAAGAAAAACCATTATCCAAACCTAGCCTCATTACAACCAAAAATAAGACCTTAGTGATCTTTGATTTTTTATGCAATACAAGAGAAAAGGCAAGACGAAGTTCAAGTTCAAATTACTTCAAGCAAATGGTTGAAAAAGAGTGAAACACTAGCCTCAAAAGTTCCATTTTTGAACTTGAGTGAAACAAACATTTTGTGATTTGAAAAAATATTTGCTTAGGTATTTGTTACAAATTTTGAAAAACAATAAGCAAAAATTTCTTGAGTTTGAAACATTATGTGTACAAATTCACAATTCATAAAAATCTCATTGAAAATTATTTTTTGATGCTTAGACAAAATTTTTCTAAATCATTCTTTGATCATTATTTTTTACATTTAAAGCCATGTACATATTCGGAAAAATTCACCTTTTGTTTGAGGACAAACAAAGTTCTAAGTTGGGGGGAGTTGATAAGTGCCAAAAATACTCAATTTTCATACACTTTTATGGCACTTATTTAGAACCAAATTGTGAAAAACCAACTTAAAACTTTACATTTTTGATAAAATTTGCACAATCTTATTTTTTAGATTTAATGTGTGTTTTAGTGTTTTTTAGGTTTTTGAATGAAGAAATTTGGCAAAAGATGGCTCATGGAAAAATCAAGAAAAATCCAAGTTGCTTATGGAGCTGCTTAGCGCAGACCATGGTGCGCTGAGCTGGAGACGTGCCTGGCAGGGTCAGACCAAAACCTGGCCCAGTCAAAGCCTAGCTGGCCAAAACCAAGCTGCTGAAGCAGGACGCCCAGCGGACATGTTTGACCGCTGAGCAGGTGTCAGTCAAGCATGGCACGGTCAGAACACAAGCCTGGCACGGGCATCCACACGGCCAGCACACGCCAAGTTGCTCAAGCAGACAGCTTAGCGGATGTGCTTATGCGCCCAGCACTGAACCAGGCACCAGGCCAGGTCAGCAAGCACCAGGCCAAGTCAGAGTCGGCACGGTCAAGCTGCTGAAGCAGGACGCCAAGCGGACCTACTTGACCGCCCAGCGAGCTGCTTACTAGGCATAACTTGGAGACCAAGCCAAGCCATGATGTCATCCATGACCTCACCTCAAGTAGCCCACCATGCTTTTCAGGAGTAGCTCACCATAGCTTTGGTGTGTCATGCTTAAGGAGGTGGATCACCTACTTGCTCAAGGGGACCAAAACCCTTGCTGAAGGGTTTGGTCAACCGCCCAGCGACCTGCTTCAGGTGCTTAGCGGGTTGCCTGGCTGCCTATAAATAGGAGGCATTTCTTCATTCATAATACATTCTTCTCAATTTTCTTAGACTTTTAGGAACCAAATTCTCTGTATATTCCAGTAGAGCTTCTTCCTTCTTCATCCAAGGAGGCTTTTTCTTAGGTAATTTTTATTGCTTTGTAGTTTAGAATTCAAGAGGAGATAGGAGTTGGCAAATGAGTTGCAAACATCCATTTTGCAATCTCATTCTGTACCTAAAGCATCCATCCTTGGTTGGATAGCTAATCCTCCTCACATCTTCATAATTTTGAGCATATTTTGTATTGCTTCTTCTTATCTAAAGAAAATTTGAATTTCGAGCATTCAAGTTGATGCCTTGGTTAATTTTATATGTTTTTGAAAAGGTCTTAATGCTCTTTTTAGTTTGATCACCTAAAAAGTGATTTCAAGTCAAAACAACTTGTTTCAAAGCATATAACAAATAATAGCTTAAAGGTAAGTTTATTTGTCATTTAAGCACGCTGTTCTTTAAAACTCATTCCATCACTAATTCCCGTTCTGGTGCACTGTCATGGATTAGGGTGTGACAACCTAATCCGTTTATATGACGACTTTATTGGTTTAGTGGTGAAATGGGGGAAAATGATTGATTAATCACTAAATCGATTTCAGATCCCGGTGTTTGGAGTTAATCATAGGTAGAACATAAGAACTTGTCTAAGTGGTTCAAATGTATAAGTTAAGAAGCAATTCATTTTATGTCTTTAAATCATGAACTTGACTCCTCAAGAATTTGTATATATTTATTTGCTTTATTTAATTCATGTTCATAATCAATTCCAAAACCAAACCAAAAACAAGTTTATTCCATTATTTGTGCATTAACATAAATTTGTGAATCATTCTGTTAGGCAATTCTCTGTGGTTCGACATAACCCTATACTATACTACAATCGAATCTTGAAAGAGATTGAAGTTGTAATATTAGTAAAGTGTTATCAATAAATTTATTTGTTGAAAACACCTTTTTAATATACAAAAGTGATGAAGCTAACTTACTAACAATTTATTCATTGTTTAATTCTTTATTTATTTATTCGTTTACTAACAACTAACTATTCATCACTTTTATATATTAAGAATACCATTAAACCGATGCTGGAAGAAATTCCACAAAATCGAGATGGTATTCAAAGGTAACTAATAATCATATAAATAGATGTTGCTTCGATACCATTAAACCGGCGTTAGAATTCTAACAAAGCCGAGATGGGCTAAAGAAGGGACAGACTATTCATATGATCGTTAGTAGTTAAGTTGTAACTGGACTGTTCTTGAAACCATTATGCCGGCGTTGGAATTTATTTCAACAAAGCCGAGATGGCGAGCAAAGAACAAAACCGAGTTTAATACTTAACTTAAACAAAAAGAAATGAGATTCAAAGCACTTGTAATTATTTTCCAAATAAAGTGCTGTAAAGAATAAAAATATCCGCAACCCTAATGAATCTCCAACTCGGAAAATCCGCTCCGAAACCTCGTTTCCTCTTTCAACAAATTGGCGCCGCTGCCGGGGAATTGCTAGATAACAGAAAAATTCATATAAATTTGTTATTGCATCAAATAATTGTGCATAAATTTTCTTTACTTTTGTACAAATTAATTTTCTTTTGTACATCTTTATTTTTATGTTTTGTACATTTGAAAAAAATTAAAAACCCAAAAAGAAGGAAAAAGTGAACTAGTGGAGTGAAAACCCACTAGTTAAGAAACCTTTTATTGTTGTTATAAATTTTTTAGGAGATGTGGAGGTACCCCTCATCAACTTTTTCAAAAGAACAACATAAAAGGGATTGAAACAAACAAGGATTAGTGGCTGGACTTTTTATTGAAAAAATTCCAGAAGGAAACCACTTGAATCCTTAAAGGTTAAGTATTCACCATGCACTTTTTGATGATCATAATTTATTTTGTGATACTTTAACCAAAAATCTCCATCAACATGCCTTAGTAAATGATTTTGAAGTTGTCAAATTAATTTTTAAAACTAAGAGCATGCTTGTTAAATTTGTGCCACAAATTTAATTTTTTCAAACTTGAAAACTCCTAAAAAGTGTACCAAATTAACAAAATAAATTCATGAAATTCTGAATGGATTTGATTTTGGAGGTTTGGTGTGATAAAATGTGTTTTGAAGTTCCAAAAATTCTGTTTAGACTTCCATTTTATCACTTGGATTTGAAACATGCTTGAAATTTTTTCTAAACATCAATTTTCATGAAAAAAGCATGCTGTTTGGTTGGGAATTCTCTCAATCAAATTTTATTCATGAACTTAGTGTCTTAGGAAATTTTAAATTCATGTGAATTGTTAGACTAACCTCAAAGAAAAAGAAATTGCAAAGTTCTAATGATTTACAGGAAAACAAGTCCAAACAAACAGACAAAAAGGAGGAGTTGATGGCACCACTATCTTGGAGAGGATAGTAAAATCAAGGAGAATGACATTCTGTTTTCTCCTAAAAATGGCGGTTAGTTTTAATTTTCTTTTTCATTCTTCCAAAATATTATACAAACTTCCTAAAAAATATTTTTTGACTTGAAAACAAGTCAAGCACTTAAGTTGGGGGGAGAATGTATAACACTTTGAAAGAATGAAAATTTTGCTGTATTTAAAACTTTCTGCTATTCCAAACTGGATTCGTGAACTTCATCGGTAACATCCGTCAAGCTAATGACGGTAAACGAGCGCTAACTGGGAGGCAACCCAGCGTGTGGTATTTTCTATCTTTTCCTTTTTAATTTCCTTTTTAGTCATTTAATTTTTTAGTATATTTTTTATTAAACATATAAATTTAAATCACATCAAGTAAATTCCCAAAATTTTTTAAGGTTTGAGGACAAACCTTCATTCAAAAAGGGGGACAAACACTTGATGTAATTTAAATTTATCTTTGTTTAAATTTCTTTTTTAGATTGTGTAAAAATTTGTCAAAAATAAAAATTTGTCCAAAAACACAACATTTTTTCAAAAACCGAATAAACATGGCATTAAAAAGAAATTCTTGAAAATGATCAAATGATTAGAAAATTTTTCTAAACATCAAATTTTTAAGCTTTGAATGAGCAAAATGAGATAAAAGCTTAAATTTTGTGAAAAACAAAACACATAATGTCATAACTTAGAAATTTTTTGCAAAAAGAATAAATTCAATTTTTGTTACAAAAATCTTTGCAAATATTTTTTTGGAAATCACAAATGTTTAGACCAACCAAGTGAGGTAGTGAACCAAACACAAGTGAGAAAATCAATAAGTGAGATCAACATTTGCATTGACTAATTAAACTTGCATTAGTCTTTTAATTCTCTTGTTTGCATAAAAATGATTGAAGTGATCAAGGCATGTTCTTGAATTTAGTTGAACCAAAAGGCCAAAAAAGTCCCAAACCAATTAGGAACATCTTTGATAAGCCCCTTTGAGCCAAAACAAAGAACAACAATTTTTTCAAAATACTCCTTCAAAACCGAAAAAATGTTCCAAAAGAGCATTACTTTTAAGAGTATAGAAGAAATTAAGTTGGGGGAAGAAAAATTGGTGGACTTGCTTCTTTTAAGAAAGAAAAAGAAATCAATCTCTTTTACAAAAAAATAAATAAAAACAAAAACAAAAGAGATTGATTCAAAAGAGAAAAGAAGAAGCCAAGGTTCAAAAGTAAAGAGGTGGTAGTGGAAAGTGGATGAAAAAGAGTAAAGTGCTTCATTAAGATAAAATTTCAAAATTGCTCTTTTTTGGTACTTAGCTTAAAAAAATCCAAGAAAAACCATTATCCAAACCTAGCCTCATTACAACCAAAAATAAGACCTTAGTGATCTTTGATTTTTTATGCAATACAAGAGAAAAGGCAAGACGAAGTTCAAGTTCAAATTACTTCAAGCAAATGGTTGAAAAAGAGTGAAACACTAGCCTCAAAAGTTCCATTTTTGAACTTGAGTGAAACAAACATTTTGTGATTTGAAAAAATATTTGCTTAGGTATTTGTTACAAATTTTGAAAAACAATAAGCAAAAATTTCTTGAGTTTGAAACATTATGTGTACAAATTCACAATTCATAAAAATCTCATTGAAAAATATTTTTTTATGCTTAGACAAAATTTTCAAAATCATTCTTTGATCATCATTTTTTACATTTAAAGCCATGTATATATTCGGATGATTTCACCTTTTGTTTGAGGACAAACAAAGTTCTAAGTTGGGGGGAGTTGATAAGTGCCAAAAATACTCAATTTTCATACACTTTTATGGCACTTATTTAGAACCAAATTGTGAAAAACCAACTTAAAACTTTACATTTTTGATAAAATTTGCACAATCTTATTTTTTAGATTTAATGTGTGTTTTAGTGTTTTTTAGGTTTTTGAATGAAGAAATTTGGCAAAAGATGGCTCATGGAAAAATCAAGAAAAATCCAAGTTGCTTATGGAGCTGCTTAGCGCAGACCATGGTGCGCTGAGCTGGAGACGTGCCTGGCAGGGTCAGACCAAAACCTGGCCCAGTCAAAGCCTAGCTGGCCAAAACCAAGCTGCTGAAGCAGGACGCCCAGCGGACATGTTTGACCGCTGAGCAGGTGTCAGTCAAGCATGGCACGGTCAGAACACAAGCCTGGCACGGGCATCCACACGGCCAGCACACGCCAAGTTGCTCAAGCAGACAGCTTAGCGGATGTGCTTATGCGCCCAGCACTGAACCAGGCACCAGGCCAGGTCAGCAAGCACCAGGCAAGTCAGAGTCGGCACGGTCAAGCTGCTGAAGCAGGACGCCAAGCGGACCTACTTGACCGCCCAGCGAGCTGCTTACTAGGCATAACTTGGAGACCAAGCCAAGCCATGATGTCATCCATGACCTCACCTCAAGTAGCCCACCATGCTTTTCAGGAGTAGCTCACCATAGCTTTGGTGTGTCATGCTTAAGGAGGTGGATCACCTACTTGCTCAAGGGGACCAAAACCCTTGCTGAAGGGTTTGGTCAAACCGCCCAGCGACCTGCTTCAGGTGCTTAGCGGGTTGCCTGGCTGCCTATAAATAGGAGGCATTTCTTCATTCATTAATATACATTCTTCTCAATTTCTTAGACTTTTAGGAACCAAATTCTCTGTATATTCCAGTAGAGCTTCTTCCTTCTTCATCCAAGGAGGCTTTTTCTTAGGTAATTTTTATTGCTTTGTAGTTTAGAATTCAAGAGGAGATAGGAGTTGGCAAATGAGTTGCAAACATCCATTTTGCAATCTCATTCTGTACCTAAAGCATCCATCCTTGGTTGGATAGCTAATCCTCCTCACATCTTCATAATTTTGAGCATATTTTGTATTGCTTCTTCTTATCTAAAGAAATTTGAATTTCGAGCATTCAAGTTGATGCCTTGGTTAATTTTATATGTTTTTGAAAAGGTCTTAATGCTCTTTTTAGTTTGATCACCTAAAAAGTGATTTCAAGTCAAAACAACTTGTTTCAAAGCATATAACAAATAATAGCTTAAAGGTAAGTTTATTTGTCATTTAAGCACGCTGTTCTTTAAAACTCATTCCATCACTAATTCCCGTTCTGGTGCACTGTCATGGATTAGGGTGTGACAACCTAATCCGTTTATATGACGACTTTATTGGTTTAGTGGTGAAATGGGGGAAAATGATTGATTAATCACTAAATCGATTTCAGATCCGGTGTTTGGAGTTAATCATAGGTAGAACATAAGAACTTGTCTAAGTGGTTCAAATGTATAAGTTAAGAAGCAATTCATTTTATGTCTTTAAATCATGAACTTGACTCCTCAAGAATTTGTATATATTTATTTGCTTTATTTAATTCATGTTCATAATCAATTCCAAAACCAAACCAAAAACAAGTTTATTCCATTATTTGTGCATTAACATAAATTTGTGAATCATTCTGTTAGGCAATTCTCTGTGGTTCGACATAACCCTATACTATACTACAATCGAATCTTGAAAGAGATTGAAGTTGTAATATTAGTAAAGTGTTATCAATAAATTTATTTGTTGAAAACACCTTTTTAATATACAAAAGTGATGAAGCTAACTTACTAACAATTTATTCATTGTTTAATTCTTTATTTATTTATTCGTTTACTAACAACTAACTATTCATCACTTTTATATATTAAGGATACCATTAAACCGATGCTGGAAGAAATTCCACAAAATCGAGATGGTATTCAAAGGTAACTAATAATCATAAAATAGATTTAATGTTGTTAAACCGGCGTTAGAATTCTAACAAAGCCGAGATGGGCTAAAGAAGGGACAGACTATTCATATGATCGTTAGTAGTTAAGTTGTAACTGGACTGTTCTTGAAACCATTATGCCGGCGTTGGAATTTATTTCAACAAAGCCGAGATGGCGAGCAAAAACAAAACCGAGTTTAATACTTAACTAAACAAAAAGAAATGAGATTCAAAGCACTTGTAATTATTTCCAAATAAAGTGCTGTAAAGAATAAAAATATCCGCAACCCTAATGAATCTCCAACTTCGGACGGGCATCCACACGGCCAGCACACGCCAAGTTGCTCAAGCAGACAGCTTAGCGGATGTGCTTATGCGCCCAGCACTGAACCAGGCACCAGGCCAGGTCAGCAAGCACCAGGCCAAGTCAGAGTCGGCACGGTCAAGCTGCTGAAGCAGGACGCCAAGCGGACCTACTTGACCGCCCAGCGAGCTGCTTACTAGGCATAACTTGGAGACCAAGCCAAGCCATGATGTCATCCATGACCTCACCTCAAGTAGCCCACCATGCTTTTCAGGAGTAGCTCACCATAGCTTTGGTGTGTCATGCTTAAGGAGGTGGATCACCTACTTGCTCAAGGGGACCAAAACCCTTGCTGAAGGGTTTGGTCAAACCGCCCAGCGACCTGCTTCAGGTGCTTAGCGGGTTGCCTGGCTGCCTATAAATAGGAGGCATTTCTTCATTCATTAATATACTTCTTCTCAATTTTCTTAGACTTTTAGGAACCAAATTCTCTGTATATTCCAGTAGAGCTTCTTCCTTCTTCATCCAAGGAGGCTTTTCTTAGGTAATTTTATTGCTTTGTAGTTTAGAATTCAAGAGGAGATAGGAGTTGGCAAATGAGTTGCAAACATCCATTTTGCAATCTCATTCTGTACCTAAAGCATCCATCCTTGGTTGGATAGCTAATCCTCCTCACATCTTCATAATTTTGAGCATATTTTGTATTGCTTCTTCTTATCTAAAGAAAATTTGAATTTCGAGCATTCAAGTTGATGCCTTGGTTAATTTTATATGTTTTTGAAAAGGTCTTAATGCTCTTTTTAGTTTGATCACCTAAAAAGTGATTTCAAGTCAAAAAACTTGTTTCAAAGCATATACAAATAATAGCTTAAAGGTAAGTTTATTTGTCATTTAAGCACGCTGTTCTTTAAAACTCATTCCATCACTAATTCCCGTTCTGGTGCACTGTCATGGATTAGGGTGTGACAACCTAATCCGTTTATATGACGACTTTATTGGTTTAGTGGTGAAATGGGGAAAATGATTGATTAATCACTAAATCGATTTCAGATCCCGGTGTTTGGAGTTAATCATAGGTAGAACATAAGAACTTGTCTAAGTGGTTCAAATGTATAAGTTAAGAAGCAATTCATTTTATGTCTTTAAATCATGAACTTGACTCCTCAAGAATTTGTATATATTTATTTGCTTTATTTAATTCATGTTCATAATCAATTCCAAAACCAAACCAAAAACAAGTTTTCCATTATTTGTGCATTAACATAAATTTGTGAATCATTCTGTTAGGCAATTCTCTGTGGTTCGACATAACCCTATACTATACTACAATCGAATCTTGAAAGAGATTGAAGTTGTAATATTAGTAAAGTGTTATCAATAAATTTATTTGTTGAAAACACCTTTTTAATATACAAAAGTGATGAAGCTAACTTACTAACAATTTATTCATTGTTTAATTCTTTATTTATTTATTCGTTTACTAACAAACTAACTATTCATCACTTTTATATATTAAGGATACCATTAAACCGATGCTGGAAGAAATTCCACAAAATCGAGATGGTATTCAAAGGTAACTAATAATCATATAAATAGATGTTGCTTCGATACCATTAAACCGGCGTTAGAATTCTAACAAAGCCGAGATGGGCTAAAGAAGGGACAGACTATTCATATGATCGTTAGTAGTTAAGTTGTAACTGGACTTTCTTGAAACCATTATGCCGGCGTTGGAATTTATTTCAACAAAGCCGAGATGGCGAGCAAAGAACAAAACCGAGTTAATACTTAACTTAAACAAAAAGAAATGAGATTCAAAGCACTTGTAATTATTTTCCAAATAAAGTGCTGTAAAGAATAAAATATCCGCAACCCTAATGAATCTCGAAATAGGGATCCCTCCGATTCCGTATTTCCCTTTCAACAATTGGCGCCGCTGCCGGGGAATTGCTAGATAACAGAAAAATCATATAAATTTGTTATTGCATCAAATAATTGTGCATAAATTTCTTTACTTTTGTACAAATAATTTTCTTTTTGTACATCTTTATTTTTTATGTTTTGTACATTTGAAAAAAATTAAAAACCAAAAAGAAGGAAAAAGTGAACTAGTGGAGTGAAAACCCACTAGTTAAGAAACCTTTTATTGTTGTTATAAATTTTTTAGGAGATGTGGAGGTACCCCTCATCACTTTTTCAAAAGACAACATAAAAGGGATTGAAAAAAACAAGGATTAGTGGCTGGACTTTTTATTGAAAAAATTCCAGAAGGAAACCACTTGAATCCTTAAAGGTTAAGTATTCACCATGCACTTTTTGATGATCATAATTTATTTTGTGATACTTTAACCAAAAATCTCCATCAACATGCCTTAGTAAATGATTTTGAAGTTGTCAAATTAATTTTTAAAACTAAGAGCATGCTTGTTAAATTTGTGCCACAAATTTAATTTTTTCAAACTTGAAAACTCCTAAAAAGTGTACCAAATTAACAAAATAAATTCATGAAATTCTGAATGGATTTGATTTTGGAGGTTTGGTGTGATAAAATGTGTTTTGAAGTTCCAAAAATTCTGTTTAGACTTCCATTTATCACTTGGATTTGAAACATGCTTGAAATTTTTTCTAAACATCAATTTTCATGAAAAAAGCATGCTGTTGGTTGGGAATTCTCTCAATCAAATTTTATTCATGAACTTAGTGTCTTAGGAAATTTTAAATTCATGTGAATTGTTAGACTAACCTCAAAGAAAAAGAAATTGCAAAGTTCTAATGATTTACAGGAAAACAAGTCCAAACAAACAGACAAAAAGGAGGAGTTGATGGCACCACTATCTTGGAGAGGATAGTAAAATCAAGGAGAATGACATTCTGTTTTCTCCTAAAAATGGCGGTTAGTTTTAATTTTCTTTTTCATTCTTCCAAAATATTATACAAACTTCCTAAAAAATATTTTTTGACTTGAAAACAAGTCAAGCACTTAAGTTGGGGGGGAGAATGTATAACACTTTGAAAGAATGAAAATTTTGCTGTATTTAAAACTTTCTGCTATTCCAAACTGGATTCGTGAACTTCATCGGTAACATCCGTCAAGCTAATGACGGTAAACGAGCGCTAACTGGGAGGCAACCCAGCGTATGGTATTTTCTTTTCCTTTTTTTTTATTTTCTTTTTAGTCATTTAATTTTTTAGTATAGATTTTTATTAAACATATAAATTTAAATCACATCAAGTAAATTCCCAAAATTTTTAAGGTTTGAGGACAAACCTTCATTCAAAAAGGGGGACAAACACTTGATGTAATTTAAATTTATTTTGTTTAAATTTTTTTTTTAGATTGTGTAAAAATTTGTCAAAAATAAAAATTTGTCCAAAAACACAACATTTTTTCAAAAAACCGAATAAACATGGCATTAAAAAGAAATTCTTGAAAATGATCAAATGATTAGAAAATTTTCTAAACATCAATTTTAAGCTTTGAATGAGCAAAATGAGATAAAAGCTTAAATTTTGTGAAAAACAAAACACATAATGTCATAACTTAGAAATTTTTGCAAAAAGAATAAATTCAATTTTTGTTACAAAAATCTTTGCAAATTTTTTTTGGAAATCACAAATGTTTAGACCAACCAAGTGAGGTAGTGAACCAAACACAAGTGAGAAAAATCAAATAAGTGAGATCAACATTTGCATTGACTAATTAAACTTGCATTAGTCTTTTAATTCTCTTGTTTGCATAAAAATGATTGAAGTGATCAAGGCATGTTCTTGAATTTAGTTGAACCAAAAGGCCAAAAAAGTCCCAAAACCAAATTAGGAACATCTTTGATAAGCCCCTTTGAGCCAAACAAAGAACAACAATTTTTTCAAATACTCCTTCAAAACCGAAAAAATGTTCCAAAAGAGCATTACTTTAAGAGTATAGGAAGAAATTAAGTTGGGGGGAAGAAAAATTGGTGGACTTGCTTCTTTTAGAAAGAAAAAGAAATCAATCTCTTTTACAAAAAAATAAATAAAAACAAAAACAAAAGAGATTGATTCAAAAGAAAAAAGAAGAAGCCAAGGTTCAAAAGTAAAGAGGTGGTAGTGGAAAGTGGATGAAAAAGAGTAAAGTACTTCATATAAGATAAAATTTCAAAATTGCTCTTTTTTGGTACTTAGCTTGAAAAATCCAAGAAAAACCATTATCCAAACCTAGCCTCATTACAACCAAAAATAAGACCTTAGTGATCTTTGATTTTTTATGCAATACAAGAGAAAAGGCAAGACGAAGTTCAAGTTCAAATTACTTCAAGCAAATGGTTGAAAAAGAGTGAAACACTAGCCTCAAAAGTTCCATTTTTGAACTTGAGTGAAACAAACATTTTGTGATTTGAAAAATATTTGCTTAGGTATTTGTTACAAATTTGAAAAACAATAAGCAAAAATTTCTTGAGTTTGAAACATTATGTGTACAAATTCACAATTCATAAAAATCTCATTGAAAAATATTTTTTGATGCTTAGACAAATTTTTCTAAATCATTCTTTGATCATTATTTTTACATTTAAAGCCATGTACATATTCGGAAAAATTCACCTTTTGTTTGAGGACAAACAAAGTTCTAAGTTGGGGGAGTTGATAAGTGCCAAAAATACTCAATTTTCATACACTTTTATGGCACTTATTTAGAACCAATTGTGAAAAACCAACTTAAAACTTTACATTTTTGATAAAATTTGCACAATCTTATTTTTTAGATTTAATGTGTGTTTTAGTGTTTTTTAGGTTTTTGAATGAAGAAATTTGGCAAAAGATGGCTCATGGAAAAATCAAGAAAAATCCAAGTTGCTTATGGAGCTGCTTAGCGCAGACCATGGTGCGCTGAGCTGGAGACGTGCCTGGCAGGGTCAGACCAAAACCTGGCCAGTCAAAGCCTAGCTGGCCAAAACCAAGCTGCTGAAGCAGGACGCCCAGCGGACATGTTTGACCGCTGAGCAGGTGTCAGTCAAGCATGGCACGGTCAGAACACAAGCCTGGCACGGGCATCCACACGGCCAGCACACGCCAAGTTGCTCAAGCAGACAGCTTAGCGGATGTGCTTATGCGCCCAGCACTGAACCAGGCACCAGGCCAGGTCAGCAAGCACCAGGCCAAGTCAGAGTCGGCACGGTCAAGCTGCTGAAGCAGGACGCCAAGCGGACCTACTTGACCGCCCAGCGAGCTGCTTACTAGGCATAACTTGGAGACCAAGCCAAGCCATGATGTCATCCATGACCTCACCTCAAGTAGCCCACCATGCTTTTCAGGAGTAGCTCACCATAGCTTTGGTGTGTCATGCTTAAGGAGGTGGATCACCTACTTGCTCAAGGGGACCAAAACCCTTGCTGAAGGGTTTGGTCAAACCGCCCAGCGACCTGCTTCAGGTGCTTAGCGGGTTGCCTGGCTGCCTATAAATAGGAGGCATTTCTTCATTCATTAATATACATTCTCTCAATTTTCTTAGACTTTTAGGAACCAAATTCTCTGTATATTCCAGTAGAGCTTCTTCCTTCTTCATCCAAGGAGGCTTTTTCTTAGGTAATTTTTATTGCTTTGTAGTTTAGAGGAGGAGATAGGAGTTGGCAAATGAGTTGCAAACATCCATTTTGCAATCTCATTCTGTACCTAAAGCATCCATCCTTGGTTGGATAGCTAATCCTCCTCACATCTTCATAATTTTGAGCATATTTTGTATTGCTTCTTCTTATCTAAAGAAAATTTGAATTTCGAGCATTCAAGTTGATGCCTTGGTTAATTTTATATGTTTTTGAAAAGGTCTTAATGCTCTTTTTAGTTTGATCACCTAAAAAGTGATTTCAAGTCAAAACAACTTGTTTCAAAGCATATAACAAATAATAGCTTAAAGGTAAGTTTATTTGTCATTTAAGCACGCTGTTCTTTAAAACTCATTCCATCACTAATTCCCGTCTGGTGCACTGTCATGGATTAGGGTGTGACAACCTAATCCGTTTATATGACGACTTTATTGGTTTAGTGGTGAAATGGGGGAAAATGATTGATTAATCACTAAATCGATTTCAGATCCGGTGTTTGGAGTTAATCATAGGTAGAACATAAGAACTTGTCTAAGTGGTTCAAATGTATAAGTTAAGAAGCAATTCATTTTATGTCTTTAAATCATGAACTTGACTCCTCAAGAATTTGTATTATTTATTTGCTTTATTTAATTCATGTTCATAATCAATTCCAAAACCAAACCAAAAACAAGTTTATTCCATTATTTGTGCATTAACATAAATTGTGAATCATTCTGTTAGGCAATTCTCTGTGGTTCGACATAACCTATACTATACTACAATCGAATCTTGAAAGAGATTGAAGTTGTAATATTAGTAAAGTGTTATCAATAAATTTATTTGTTGAAAACACCTTTTTAATATACAAAAGTGATGAAGCTAACTTACTAACAATTTATTCATTGTTAATTCTTTATTTATTTATTCGTTTACTAACAAACTAACTATTCATCACTTTATATATTAAGGATACCATTAAACCGATGCTGGAAGAAATTCCACAAAATCGAGATGGTATTCAAAGGTAACTAATAATCATATAAATAGATGTTGCTTCGATACCATTAACCGGCGTTAGAATTCTAACAAAGCCGAGATGGGCTAAAGAAGGGACAGACTATTCATATGATCGTTAGTAGTTAAGTTGTAACTGGACTGTTCTTGAAACCATTATGCCGGCGTTGGAATTTATTTCAACAAAGCCGAGATGGCGAGCAAAGAACAAAACCGAGTTTAATACTTAACTTAAACAAAAAGAAATGAGATTCAAAGCACTTGTAATTATTTTCAAATAAAGTGCTGTAAAGAATAAAAATATCCGCAACC
>JAFELL010003143.1:0-29731 GCA_019059645.1 Caranx melampygus | reverse complement strand
CCAGCCCTCGGACATGCTCAGTCACCCACACACACACTCATATCAGCAGCTGGACAGTTGACAGCTGTGATAGCTACGGGGAGCCGGGCCACGGCGATCAGAACCGTAGCCAGGCTAAACCCAGTTTCGGACAGTGGGACCCTCGACCGCGCATGCTCAGTCACCCACACACACATCATAGCATTCAGCTGGCCAGCTGGCCGCTGTGATAGCTACGGGGAGCCGGACCGCGGTCATCAGAACCGTAGCCAGGCTAAACCCAGCCCTCGGACAGTGGGACCTCGGCCGCGCATGCTCAGTCACCCACACACACATCATAGCATTCAGCTGGACAGTTGACAGGTGTGATAGCTACGGGGAGCCGGACCGCGATCATCAGAACCGTGGCCAAGTTAACCCAGCCTCGGACATGCTCAGTCACCCACACACACACTCATATCAGCCATGGACAGTTGACAGCTGTGATAGCTACGGGGAGCCGGGCCACGGCGATCAGAACCGTAGCCAGGCTAAACCCAGTTCTCGGACAGTGGGACCCTCGACCGCGCATGCTCAGTCACCCACACACACACTCATAGCATTCAGCTGGCCAGTTGACGCTGTGATAGCTACGGGGAGCCGGACGCGGTCATCAGAACCGTGGCCAAGTTAAACCCAGCCCTCGGACATGCTCAGTCACCCACACACACACTCATATCAGCCAGCTGGACAGTTGACAGGGTGATAGCTACGGGGAGTCGGACGCGGTCATCAGAACCGTAGCCAGGCTAAACCAGTCCTCGACAGTGGGACCCTCGGCGCGCATGCTCAGTCACCCACACACACTCATAGCATTCAGCTGGCCAGCTGACAGCTGTGATAGCTACGGGGAGCCGGACCGCGGTCATCAGAACGTGGCCAAGTTAAACCCAGCCCTCGGACATGCTCAGTCACACCACACACACACTCATAGCATTCAGCTGGACAGTTGACAGCTGTGATAGCTACGGGGAGCCGGACCGCGATCATCAGAACCGTAGCCAGGCTAAACCAAGCCCCGGACAGTGGGACCCTCGGCCGCGCATGCTCAGTCACCCACACACACACTCATAGCATTCAGCTGGCCAGCTGGAAGCTGTGATAGCTACGGGGAGCCGGACCGCGGTCATCAGAACCGTAGCCAGGCTAAACCCAGCCCTCGGACAGTGGGACCTCGGCGCAGCTCAGCACCCACACACACACTCATAGCATTCAGCTGGCCAGTGGACGCTGTGATAGCTACGGGGAGCCGGACCGCGGTCATCAGAACCGTGGCCAGCTAAACCCAGCCCTCGGACATGCTCAGTCACCCACACACACACTCATATCAGCCAGCTGGACAGTTGACAGCTGTGATAGCTACGGGGAGCCGGACCGCGGTCATCAGAACCGTAGCCAGGCTAAACCCAGCCCTCGGACATGCTCAGTCACCCCACACACACTCATAGCATTCAGCTGGCCAGCTGGCCGCTGTGATAGCTACGGGGAGCCGGACCGCGGTCATCAGAACCGTAGCCAGGCTAAACCCAGCCCTCGGACAGTGGGACCCTCGGCCGCGCATGCTCAGTCACCCACACACACTCATAGCATTCAGCTGGACAGTTGACAGGTGTGATAGCTACGGGGAGCCGGACCGCGATCATCAGAACCGTGGCCAAGTTAAACCCAGCCCTCGGACATGCTCAGTCACCCACACACACACTCATATCAGCCAGCTGGACAGTTGACAGCTGTGATAGCTACGGGGAGCCGGCCACGGCGATCAGAACCGTAGCCAGGCTAACCCAGTTCTCGGACAGTGGGACCCTCGACCGCGCATGCTCAGTCACCCACACACACACTCATAGCATTCAGCTGGACAGTTGACAGGTGTGATAGCTACGGGAGCCGGACCGCGATCATCAGAACCGTGGCCAAGTTAAACCCAGCCCTCGGACATGCTCAGTCACCCACACACACACTCATATCAGCCAGCTGGACAGTTGACAGCTGTGATAGCTACGGGGAGCCGGGCCACGGCGATCAGAACCGTAGCCAGGCTAAACCCAGTTCTCGGACAGTGGGACCCTCGACCGCGCATGCTCAGTCACCCACACACACACTCATAGCATTCAGCTGGCCAGCTGGCCGCTGTGATAGCTACGGGGAGCCGGACCGCGGTCATCAGAACCGTAGCCAGGCTAAACCCAGCCCTCGGACAGTGGACCCTCGGCCGCGCATGCTCAGTCACCCACACCACACTCATAGCATTCAGCTGGACAGCTGGACGCTGTGATAGCTACGGGGAGCCGGACCGCGGTCATCAGAACCGTGGCCAAGTTAAACCCAGCCCTCGGACATGCTCAGTCACCCACACACACACTCATATCAGCCAGCTGGACAGTTGACAGCTGTGATAGCTACGGGGAGCCGGGCCACGGCGATCAGAACCGTAGCCAGCTAAACCCAGTCCTCGGACAGTGGGACCCTCGACCGCGCATGCTCAGTCACCCACACACACACTCATAGCATTCAGCTGGCCAGCTGGACGCTGTGATAGCTACGGGGAGCCGGACCGCGGTCATCAGAACCGTAGCCAGGCTAAACCCAGCCCTCGGACATGCTCAGTCACTCACACACACACTCATATCAGCAAGCTGGCCAGTTGACAGGTGTGATAGCTACGGGGAGTCGGACCGCGGTCATCAGAACCGTAGCCAGGCTAAACCCAGCCCTCGGACAGTGGGACCCTCGGCCGCGCATGCTCAGTCACCACACACACACTCATAGCATTCAGCTGGCCAGCTGGCCAGCTGGACGCTGTGATAGCTACGGGGAGCCGGACCGCGGTCATCAGAACCGTGGACAAGTTAAACCCAGCCCTCGGACATGCTCAGTCACCCACACACACACTCATAGCATTCAGCTGGACAGTTGACAGCTGTGATAGCTACGGGGAGCCGGACCGCGATCATCAGAACCGTGGCCAAGTTAAACCCAGCCCTCGGACATGCTCAGTCACCCACACACACTCAAAGCATTCAGCTGGCCAGCTGGCCGCTGTGATAGCTACGGGAGCCGGACCGCGGTCATCAGAACCGTAGCCAGGCTAAACCCAGCCCTCGGACAGTGGGACCCTCGGCCGCGCATGCTCAGTCACCCACACACACACTCATAGCATTCAGCTGGCCAGCTGGACGCTGTGATAGCTACGGGGAGCCGGACCGCGGTCATCAGAACCGTGGCCAAGTTAAACCCAGCCCTCGGACATGCTCAGTCACCCACACACACACTCATATCAGCCAGCTGGACAGTTGACAGCTGTGATAGCTACGGGGAGCCGGGCCACGGCGATCAGAACCGTAGCCAGGCTAAACCCAGTCCTCGGACAGTGGGACCCTCGACCGCGCATGCTCAGTCACCCACACACACACTCATAGCATTCAGCTGGCCAGCTGGACGCTGTGATAGCTACGGGGAGCCGGACCGCGGTCATCAGAACCGTAGCCAGGCTAAACCCAGCCCTCGGACAGTGGGACCCTCGGCCGCGCATGCTCAGTCACCCACACACACTCATAGCATTCAGCTGGCCAGCTGGACGCTGTGATAGCTACGGGAGCCGGACCGCGGTCATCAGAACCGTGGCCAAGTTAAACCCAGCCCTCGGACATGCTCAGTCACCCACACACACACTCATATCAGCCCTGGACAGTTGACAGCTGTGATAGCTACGGGAGCCGGGCCACGGCGATCAGAACCGTAGCCAGGCTAAACCCAGTCCTCGGACAGTGGGACCCTCGACCGCGCATGCTCAGTCACCCACACACACACTCATAGCATTCAGCTGGCCAGCTGGACGCTGTGATAGCTACGGGGAGCCGGACCGCGGTCATCAGAACCGTAGCCAGGCTAAACCCAGCCCTCGGACAGTGGGACCCTCGGCCGCGCATGCTCAGTCACCCACACACACACTCATAGCATTCAGCTGGACAGTTGACAGGTGTGATAGCTACGGGGAGCCGGACCGCGATCATCAGAACCGTGGCCAAGTTAAACCCAGCCCTCGGACATGCTCAGTCACCCACACACACACTCATATCAGCCAGCTGGACAGTTGACAGCTGTGATAGCTACGGGGAGCCGGGCCACGGCGATCAGAACCGTAGCCAGGCTAAACCCAGTTCTCGGACAGTGGGACCCTCGACCGCGCATGCTCAGTCACCCACACACACACTCATAGCATTCAGCTGGCCAGCTGGCCGCTGTGATAGCTACGGGGAGCCGGACCGCGGTCATCAGAACCGTAGCCAGGCTAAACCCAGCCCTCGGACAGTGGGACCCTCGGCCGCGCATGCTCAGTCACCCACACACACACTCATAGCATTCAGCTGGACAGCTGGACGCTGTGATAGCTACGGGAGCCGGACCGCGGTCATCAGAACCGTGGCCAAGTTAAACCCAGCCCTCGGACATGCTCAGTCACCCACACACACACTCATATCAGCCAGCTGGACAGTTGACAGCTGTGATAGCTACGGGGAGCCGGGCCACGGCGATCAGAACCGTAGCCAGGCTAAACCCAGTCCTCGGACAGTGGGACCCTCGACCGCGCATGCTCAGTCACCCACACACACACTCATAGCATTCAGCTGGCCAGCTGGACGCTGTGATAGCTACGGGAGCCGGACCGCGGTCATCAGAACCGTAGCCAGGCTAAACCCAGCCCTCGGACATGCTCAGTCCCCACACACACACTCATATCAGCAAGCTGGCCAGTTGACAGCTGTGATAGCTACGGGGAGTCCGGACCGCGGTCATCAGAACCGTAGCCAGGCTAAACCCAGCCCTCGGACAGTGGGACCCTCGGCCGCGCATGCTCAGTCACCCACACACACACTCATAGCATTCAGCTGGCCAGCTGGCCAGCTGGACGCTGTGATAGCTACGGGAGCCGGACCGCGGTCATCAGAACCGTGGACCAAGTTAAACCAGCCCTCGGACATGCTCAGTCACCCACACACACACTCATAGCATTCAGCTGGACAGTTGACAGGTGTGATAGCTACGGGGAGCCGGACCGCGATCATCAGAACCGTGGCCAAGTTAAACCCAGCCCTCGGACATGCTCAGTCACCCACACACACACTCAAAGCATTCAGCTGGCCAGCTGGCCGCTGTGATAGCTACGGGGAGCCGGGCCACGGCGATCAGAACCGTAGCCAGGCTAAACCCAGCCCTCGGACAGTGGGACCCTCGCCGCGCATGCTCAGTCACCCACACACACACTCATAGCATTCAGCTGGCCAGCTGGCGCTGTGATAGCTACGGGGAGCCGGACCGCGGTCATCAGAACCGTAGCCAGGCTAAACCCAGCCCTCGGACAGTGGGACCCTCGGCACGCGCATGCTCAGTCACCCCACACACACTCATAGCATTCAGCTGGACAGCGAGAGCTGTGATAGCTACGGGGAGCCGGACCGCGGTCATCAGAACCGTGGCAAGTTAAACCCAGCCCTCGGACATGCTCAGTCACCACACCACACTCATATCAGCAGCTGGACAGTTGACAGCTGTGATAGCTACGGGGAGCCGGACCGCGGCATCAGAACCGTAGCCAGGCTAAACCCAGTCCTCGGACAGTGGGACCCTCGACCGCGCATGCTCAGTCACCCACACACACACTCATAGCATTCAGCTGGCCAGCTGGACGCTGTGATAGCTACGGGGAGCCGGACCGCGGTCATCAGAACCGTGGCCAGGCTAAACCCAGCCCTCGGACATGCTCAGTCACCCACACACACACTCATATCAGCAGCTGGACAGTTGACAGGTGTGATAGCTACGGGGAGTCGGGACCGCGGTCATCAGAACCGTAGCCAGGCTAAACCCAGCCCTCGGACAGTGGGACCTCGGCCGCGCATGCTCAGTCACCCACACACACACTCATAGCATTCAGCTGGCCAGCTGGCCAGCTGGACGCTGTGATAGCTACGGGGAGCCGGACCGCGGTCATCAGAACCGTGGCCAAGTTAAACCAGCCCTCGGACATGCTCAGTCACCCACACACACACTCATAGCATTCAGCTGGACAGTTGACAGGTGTGATAGCTACGGGGAGCCGGACCGCGATCATCAGAACCGTGGCCAAGTTAAACCCAGCCCTCGGACATGCTCAGTCACCCACACACACACTCATAGCATTCAGCTGGACAGTGGACGCTGTGATAGCTACGGGGAGCCGGACCGCGGTCATCAGAACCGTAGCCAGGCTAAACCCAGCCTCGGACAGTGGGACCCTCGGCCGCGCATGCTCAGTCACCCACACACACACTCATAGCATTCAGCTGGCCAGCTGGACGCTGTGATAGCTACGGGGAGCCGGACCGCGGTCATCAGAACCGTGGCCAAGTTAAACCCAGCCTCGGACATGCTCAGTCACCCACACACACACTCATATCAGCCAGCTGGACAGTTGACAGCTGTGATAGCTACGGGGAGCCGGGCCACGGCGATCAGAACCGTAGCCAGGCTAAACCCAGTCCTCGGACAGTGGGACCCTCGACCGCGCATGCTCAGTCACCCACACACACACTCATAGCATTCAGCTGGCCAGCTGGACGCTGTGATAGCTACGGGGAGCCGGACCGCGGTCATCAGAACCGTAGCCAGGCTAAACCCAACTCGGACAGTGGGACCCTCGGCGCGCGCATGCTCAGTCACCCACACAACACTCATAGCATCAGCTGGCCAGCTGGCAGTTGTGATAGCTACGGGGAGCCGGACCGCGGTCATCAGAACCGTGGCAAGTTAAACCCAGCCCTCGGACATGCTCAGTCACCCAACACACACTCATATCAGCCAGCTGGACAGTTGACAGCTGTGATAGCTACGGGGAGCCGGGCCACGGCGATCAGAACCGTAGCCAGGCTAAACCCAGTCCTCGGACAGTGGGACCCTCGACGCGCGCTCAGTCACACCACACAATCATAGCATTCAGCTGGCCAGCTGGACGCTGTGATAGCTACGGGGAGCCGGACCGCGGTCATCAGAACCGTAGCCAGGCTAAACCCAGCCCTCGGACAGTGGGACCCGGCCGCGCATGCTCAGTCACCCACACACACACTCATAGCATTCAGCTGGCCAGTGGACAGCTGTGATAGCTACGGGGAGCCGGACCGCGGTCATCAGAACCGTGGCCAAGTTAAACCCAGCCCTCGGACATGCTCAGTCACCCACACACACATCATATCAGCCAGCTGGACAGTTGACAGCTGTGATAGCTACGGGGAGCCGGGCCACGGCATCAGAACCGTAAAGGCTAAACCAGCCCTCGGACAGTGGGACTCGGACCGCGCATGCTCAGTCACCCACACACACACTCATAGCATTCAGCTGGCCAGCTGGCCGCTGTGATAGCTACGGGGCCGGGACCGACCGGTCATCAGAACCGTAGCCAGGCTAAAACCAGCCCTCGGACAGTGGGACTCGGCCGCGCATGCTCAGTCCCCACACACACTCATAGCATTCAGCTGGACCAGCTGGACGCTGTGATAGCTACGGGGAGCGGACCGCGGTCATCAGAACCGTGGCAAGGTTAAACCCAGCCCTCGGACATGCTCAGTCACCCACACACACACTCATATCAGCCAGCTGGACAGTTGACAGCTGTGATAGCTACGGGGAGCGGGCCACGGCGATCAGAACCGTAGCCAGGCTAAACCCAGTCCTCGGACAGTGGACCCTCGACCGCGCATGCTCAGTCACCCACACACACACTCATAGCATTCAGCTGGCCAGCTGGACGCTGTGATAGCTACGGGGAGCCGGACCGCGGTCATCAGAACCGTAGCCAGGCTAAACCCAGCCCTCGGACATGCTCAGTCACTCACACCACACATCATATCAGCAGCTGGCAGTTGACAGGTGTGATAGCTACGGGAGCCGGAGCGGTCATCAGAACCGTAGCCAGGAAACCCAGCCCTCGGACAGTGGGACCTCGGCCGCGCATGCTCAGTCACCCACACACACACTCATAGCATTCAGCTCAGCTGGCCAGCTGGACGCTGTGATATACGGGGAGCCGGACCGCGGTCATCAGAACCGTAGCCAAGTAAACCAGCCCTCGGACATGCTCAGTCACCCCCACACACACACTCATAGCATTCAGCTGGACAGTTGACAGGTGTGATAGCTACGGGGAGCCGGACCGCGATCATCAGAACCGTGGCCAAGTTAAACCCAGCCCTCGGACATGCTCAGTCACCCACAACACACTCATAGCAGCCAGCTGGACAGTTGACAGCTGTGATAGCTACGGGGAGCCGGGCCACGGCGATCAGAACCGTAGCCAGGCTAAACCAGTTCTCGGACAGTGGGACCCTCGACCGCGCATGCTCAGTCACCCACACACACACTCATAGCATTCAGCTGGCCAGTGGACGCTGTGATAGCTACGGGGAGCCGGACCGCGGTCATCAGAACCGTAGCCAGGCTAAACCCAGCCCTCGGACAGTGGGACCCTCGGCCGCGCATGCTCAGTCACCCACACACACACTCATAGCATTCAGCTGGACAGCTGGACGCTGTGATAGCTACGGGGAGCCGGACCGCGGTCATCAGAACCGTGGCCAAGTTAAACCCAGCCCTCGGACATGCTCAGTCACCACACACACACTCATATCAGCCAGCTGGACAGTTGACAGCTGTGATAGCTACGGGGAGCCGGGCCACGGCGATCAGAACCGTAGCCAGGCTAAACCCAGTCCTCGGACAGTGGGACCCTCGACCGCGCATGCTCAGTCACCCACACACACACTCATAGCATTCAGCTGGCCAGCTGGACGCTGTGATAGCTACGGGGAGCCGGACCGCGGTCATCAGAACCGTAGCCAGGCTAAACCCAGCCTCGGACATGCTCAGTCACTCACACACACACATATCAGCAAGCTGGCCAGTTGACAGGTGTGATAGCTACGGGGAGTCGGACCGCGGTCATCAGAACCGTAGCCAGGCTAAACCCAGCCCTCGGACAGTGGGACCCTCGGCGCGCATGCTCAGTCACCCACACACACACATAGCATTCAGCTGGCCAGCTGGCCAGCTGACGCTGTGATAGCTACGGGGAGCCGGACCGCGGTCATCAGAACCGTGGCCAAGTTAAACCCAGCCCTCGGACATGCTCAGTCACCCACACAACACTCATAGCATTCAGCTGGACAGTTGACGTGTGATAGCTACGGGGAGCCGGACCGCGATCATCAGAAACGTGGCAAGTTAAACCCAGCCCTCGGACATGCTCAGTCAACCACACACACACTCAAAGCATTCAGCTGGCCAGCTGGCCGCTGTGATAGCTACGGGGAGCCGGACCGCGGTCATCAGAACCGTAGCCAGGCTAAACCCAGCCCTCGGACAGTGGGACCCTCGGCCGCGCATGCTCAGTCACCCACACACACACTCATAGCATTCAGCTGGCCAGCTGGACGCTGTGATAGCTACGGGGAGCCGGACCGCGGTCATCAGAAACGTGGCCAAGTTAAACCCAGCCCTCGGACATGCTCAGTCACCCACACACACTCATATCAGCCAGCTGGACAGTTGACAGCTGTGATAGCTACGGGGAGCCGGGCCACGGCGATCAGAACCGTAGCCAGGCTAAACCCAGTCTCGGACAGTGGGACCCTCGACCGCGCATGCTCAGTCACCCACACACACACTCATAGCATTCAGCTGGCCAGCTGGACGCTGTGATAGCTACGGGGAGCCGGACCGCGGTCATCAGAACCGTAGCCAGGCTAAACCAGCCTCGGACAGTGGGACCCTCGGCCGCGCATGCTCAGTCACCCACACACACACTCATAGCATTCAGCTGGCCAGCTGGACGCTGTGATAGCTACGGGGAGCCGGACGCGGTCATCAGAACCGTGGCAAGTTAAACCCAGCCTCGGACATGCTCAGTCACCCACACACACTCATATCAGCCAGCTGGACAGTTGACAGCTGTGATAGCTACGGGGAGCCGGGCCACGGCGATCAGAACCGTAGCCAGGTAAACCCAGCCTGGACAGTGGGACCCTCGGCCGCGCATGCTCAGTCACCCACACACACACTCATAGCATTCAGCTGGCCAGCTGGACGCTGTGATAGCTACGGGGAGCCGGACCGCGGTCATCAGAACCGTAGCCAGGCTAAACCCAGCCCTCGGACAGTGGGACCCTCGGCCGCGCATGCTCAGTCACCCACACACACACTCATAGCATTCAGCTGGACAGTTGACAGGTGTGATAGCTACGGGGAGCCGGACCGCGTCATCAGAACCGTGGCCAAGTTAAACCCAGCCCTCGGACATGCTCAGTCACCACACACACACTCATATCAGCCAGCTGGACAGTTGACAGCTGTGATAGCTACGGGGAGCCGGGCCACGGCGATCAGAACCGTAGCCAGGCTAAAACCAGTTCTCGGACAGTGGGACCCTCGACCGCGCATGCTCAGTCACCCCACACACACTCATAGCATTCAGCTGGCCAGCTGGCCGCTGTGATAGCTACGGGGAGCCGGACCGCGGTCATCAGAACGTAGCCAGGCTAAACCCAGCCCTCGGACAGTGGGACCTCGGCCGCGCATGCTCAGTCACCCACACACACATCATAGCATTCAGCTGGCCAGCTGGACGCTGTGATAGCTACGGGGAGCCGGACCGCGGTCATCAGAACCGTGGCCAAGTTAAACCCAGCCCTCGGACAGTGCTCAGTCACCCACACACACACTCATATCAGCAGCTGGACAGTTGACAGCTGTGATAGCTACGGGGAGCCGGGCCACGGCGATCAGAACCGTAGCCAGGCTAAACCCAGTCCTCGGACAGTGGGACCCTCGACCGCGCATGCTCAGTCACCCACACACACACTCATAGCATTCAGCTGGCCAGCTGGACGCTGTGATAGCTACGGGGAGCCGGACCGCGGTCATCAGAACCGTAGCCAGGCTAAACCCAGCCCTCGGACATGCTCAGTCACCCACACACACACTCATAGCATTCAGCTGGCCAGCTGGCCGCTGTGATAGCTACGGGGGGAGCCGGACCGCGGTCATCAGAACCGTAGCCAGGCTAAACCCAGCCCTCGGACAGTGGGACCCTCGGCCGCGCATGCTCAGTCACCCACACACACACTCATAGCATTCAGCTGGACAGTTGACAGGTGTGATAGCTACGGGGAGCCGGACCGCGATCATCAGAACCGTGGCCAAGTTAAACCCAGCCCTCGGACATGCTCAGTCACCCACACACACATCATATCAGCCAGCTGGACAGTTGACAGCTGTGATAGCTACGGGGAGCCGGGCCACGGCGATCAGAACCGTAGCCAGGCTAAACCCAGTCCTCGGACAGTGGGACCCTCGACCGCGCATGCTCAGTCACCCACACACACACTCATAGCATTCAGCTGGCCAGCTGCCGCTGTGATAGCTACGGGGAGCCGGACCGCGGTCATCAGAACCGTAGCCAGGCTAAACCAGCCCTCGGACAGTGGGACCCTCGCCGCGCATGCTCAGTCACCCACACACACATCATAGCATTCAGCTGGACAGTTGACAGCTGTGATAGCTACGGGGAGCCGGACCGCGGTCATCAGAACCGTGGCCAAGTTAAACCCAGCCCTCGGACATGCTCAGTCACCCACACACACACTCATATCAGCCAGCTGGACAGTTGACAGCTGTGATAGCTACGGGGAGCCGGGCCACGGCGATCAGAACCGTAGCCAGGCTAAAACCAGTCCTCGGACAGTGGGACCCTCGACCGCGCATGCTCAGTCACCCACACACACACTCATAGCATTCAGCTGGACAGTGGACAGCTGTGATAGCTACGGGGAGCCGGACCGCGGTCATCAGAACCGTAGCCAGGCTAAACCCAGCCTCGGACAGTGGGACCTCGGCCGCGCATGCTCAGTCACCCACACACACACTCATAGCATTCAGCTGGCCAGCTGGACGCTGTGATAGCTACGGGGAGCCGGACCGCGGTCATCAGAACCGTGGCCAAGTAAACCCAGCCCTCGGACATGCTCAGTCACCCACACACACACTCATATCAGCCAGCTGGGCAGTTGACAGGTGTGATAGCTACGGGGAGTCGGACGCGGTCATCAGAACCGTAGCCAGGCTAAACCCAGCCTCGGACAGTGGGACCCTCGGCCGCGCATGCTCAGTCACCCCACACACACTCATAGCATTCAGCTGGACAGTTGACAGGTGTGATAGCTACGGGGAGCCGGACCGCGATCATCAGAACCGTGGCCAAGTTAAACCCAGCCCTCGGACATGCTCAGTCACCCACACACACACTGAAAGCATTCAGCTGGCAGCTGGACGCTGTGATAGCTACGGGGAGCGGGACGCGGTCATCAGAACCGTAGCCAGGCTAAACCAGCCCTCGGACAGTGGGACCCTCGGCCGCGCATGCTCAGTCACCCACACACACACTCATAGCATTCAGCTGGCCAGCTGGACGCTGTGATAGCTACGGGGAGCCGGACCGCGGTCATCAGAACCGTGGCCAAGTTAAACCCAGCCCTCGGACATGCTCAGTCACCACACACACACTCATATCAGCCAGCTGGACAGTTGACAGCTGTGATAGCTACGGGGAGCCGGGCCAGGCGATCAGAACCGTAGCCAGGCTAAACCCAGTCCTCGGACAGTGGGACCTCGACCGCGCATGCTCAGTCACCCACACACACACTCATAGCATTCAGCTGGCCAGCTGGACGCTGTGATAGCTACGGGGAGCCGGACCGCGGTCATCAGAACCGTAGCCAGGCTAAAACCAGCCCTCGGACAGTGGGACCCTCGGCCGCGCATGCTCAGTCACCCACACACACACTCATAGCATTCAGCTGGCCAGCTGGACGCTGTGATAGCTACGGGGAGCCGGACCGCGGTCATCAGAACCGTGGCCAAGTTAAACCCAGCCCTCGGACATGCTCAGTCACCCACACACACACTCATAGCTCAGCTGGCCAGTGGACGCTGTGATAGCTACGGGGAGCCGGGCCACGGCGATCAGAACCGTAGCCAGGCTAAACCCAGTTCTCGGACAGTGGGACCCTCGACCGCGCATGCTCAGTCACCCACACACACTCATAGCATTCAGCTGGCCAGCTGGACGCTGTGATAGCTACGGGGAGCCGGACCGCGGTCATCAGAACCGTAGCCAGGCTAAACCCAGTTCTCGGACAGTGGGACCCTCGCCCGGCATGCTCAGTCACCACACACACACTCATAGCATTCAGCTGGCCAGCTGGCCGCTGTGATAGCTACGGGGAGCCGGACCGCGGTCATCAGAACCGTAGCCAGGCTAAACCCAGCCTCGGACAGTGGGACCCTCGGCCGCGCATGCTCAGTCACCACACACACACTCATAGCATTCAGCTGGCCAGCTGGACGCTGTGATAGCTACGGGGAGCCGGACCGCGGTCATCAGAACCGTGGCCAAGTTAAACCCAGCCCTCGGACATGCTCAGTCACCCACACACACACTCATATCAGCCAGCTGGACAGTGACAGCTGTGATAGCTACGGGGAGCCGGGCCACGGCGATCAGAACCGTAGCCAGGCTAAACCCAGTCCTCGGACAGTGGGACCCCGACGCGCATGCTCAGTCACCCACACACACACTCATAGCATTCAGCTGGCCAGCTGGACGCTGTGATAGCTACGGGGAGCCGGACCGCGGTCATCAGAACCGTAGCCAGGCTAAACCCAGCCCTCGGACATGCTCAGTCACCCACACACACATCATAGCATTCAGCTGGCCAGCTGGACGCTGTGATAGCTACGGGGAGCCGGACCGCGGTCATCAGAACCGTAGCCAGGCTAAACCCAGCCTCGGACAGTGGGACCCTCGGCCGCGCATGCTCAGTCACCCACACACACACTCATAGCATTCAGCTGGACAGTTGACAGGGTGATAGCTACGGGGAGCCGGACCGCGATCATCAGAACCGTGGCCAAGTTAAACCCAGCCCTCGGACATGCTCAGTCACCCACACACACACTCATATCAGCCAGCTGGACAGTTGACAGCTGTGATAGCTACGGGGAGCCGGGCCACGGCGATCAGAACCGTAGCCAGGCTAAACCCAGTTCTCGGACAGTGGGACCCTCGACCGCGCATGCTCAGTCACCACACACACACTCATAGCATTCAGCTGGACAGTGACGGTGTGATAGCTACGGGGAGCCGGACCGCGATCATCAGAACCGTGGCCAAGTTAAACCCAGCCCTCGGACATGCTCAGTCACCCACACACACACTCATATCAGCCAGCTGGACAGTTGACAGCTGTGATAGCTACGGGGAGCCGGGCCACGGCGATCAGAACCGTAGCCAGGCTAAACCCAGTTCGGACAGTGGGACCTCGCCGCGCATGCTCAGTCACCCACACACACACTCATAGCATTCAGCTGGCCAGCTGGCCGCTGTGATAGCTACGGGGAGCGGACCGCGGTCATCAGAACCGTAGCCAGGCTAAACCCAGCCCTCGGACAGTGGGACCCTCGGCCGCGCATGCTCAGTCACCCACACACACACTCATAGCATTCAGCTGGACAGCTGGACGCTGTGATAGCTACGGGGAGCCGGACCGCGGTCATCAGAACCGTGGCCAAGTTAAACCCAGCCCTCGGACATGCTCAGTCAACACACACACACTCATATCAGCCAGCTGGACAGTTGACAGCTGTGATAGCTACGGGGAGCCGGGCCACGGCGATCAGAACCGTAGCCAGGCTAAACCCAGTCCTCGGACAGTGGGACCCTCGACCGCGCATGCTCAGTCACCCACACACACACTCATAGCATTCAGCTGGCCAGCTGGACGCTGTGATAGCTACGGGGAGCGGGACCGCGGTCATCAGAACCGTAGCCAGGCTAAACCCAGCCCTCGGACATGCTCAGTCACCACACACACACTCATATCAGCAAGCTGGCAGTTGACAGGTGTGATAGCTACGGGGAGTCGGACCGCGGTCATCAGAACCGTAGCCAGGCTAAACCAGCCCTCGGACAGTGGGACCCTCGGCGCGCATGCTCAGTCACCCACACACACACACTCATCAGCATTCAGCTGGCCAGCTGGACGCTGTGATAGCTACGGGGAGCCGGACCGCGGTCATCAGAACCGTGGACAAGTTAAACCAGCCCTCGGACATGCTCAGTCACCACACACACACTCATATCAGCCAGCTGGCCAGTTGACAGGTGTGATAGCTACGGGGAGCGGACCGCGGTCATCAGAACCGTAGCCAGGCTAAACCCAGCCCTCGGACAGTGGGACCCTCGGCCGCGCATGCTCAGTCACCCACACACACACTCATAGCATTCAGCTGGACAGTTGACAGGGTGATAGCTACGGGGAGCCGGACCGCGATCATCAGAACCGTGGCCAAGTTAACCGCAGCCCTCGGACATGCTCAGTCACCCACACACACACTCAAAGCATTCAGCTGGCCAGCTGGCCGCTGTGATAGCTACGGGGAGCCGGACCGCGGTCATCAGAACCGTAGCCAGGCTAAACCCAGCCCTCGGACATGCTCAGTCACACACATACACTCATATCAGCCAGCTGGACAGTGACAGCTGTGATAGCTACGGGGAGCGGGCCACGGCGATCAGAACCGTAGCCAGGCAACCCAGTCCTCGGACAGACCTGGGACCCACCACGACATGCTCAGTCACCCACACACACACTCATAGCATTCAGCTGGCCAGTGGCCGCTGTGATAGCTACGGGGAGCCGGACCGCGGTCATCAGAACCGTAGCCAGGCTAAACCCAGCCCTCGGACAGTGGGACCTCGGCCGCGCATGCTCAGTCACCCACACACACACTCATAGCATTCAGCTGGACAGTTGACAGGTGTGATAGCTACGGGGAGCCGGACCGCGCGATCATCAGAACCGTGGCCAAGTTAAACCAGCCCTCGGACATGCTCAGTCACCCACACACACACTCATATCAGCCAGCTGGACAGTTGACAGCTGTGATAGCTACGGGGAGCCGGGCCACGGCGATCAGAACCGTAGCCAGGCTAAACCCAGTTCTCGGACAGTGGGACCCTCGACCGCGCATGCTCAGTCACCCACACACACACTCATAGCATTCAGCTGGACAGTTGACAGGTGTGATAGCTACGGGGAGCCGGACCGCGATCATCAGAACCGTGGCCAAGTTAAACCCAGCCCTCGGACATGCTCAGTCACACCACACACACACTCATATCAGCCAGCTGGACAGTTGACAGCGTGTGATAGCTACGGGGAGCCGGGCCACGGCGATCAGAACCGTAGCCAGGCTAAACCCAGTTCTCGGACAGTGGGACCCTCGACCGCGCATGCTCAGTCACCCACACACACACTCATAGCATTCAGCTGGCCAGCTGGCCGCTGTGATAGCTACGGGGAGCCGGACCGCGGTCATCAGAACCGTAGCCAGGCTAAACCCAGCCCTCGGACAGGGGACCCTCGGCCGCGCAGTCAGTCACCCACACACAAACTCATAGCATTCAGCTGGACAGCTGGACGCTGTGATAGCTACGGGGAGCCGGACCGCGGTCATCAGAACCGTGGCCAAGTTAACCCAGCCCTCGGACATGCTCAGTCACCCACACACACACTCATATCAGCCAGCTGGACAGTTGACAGCTGTGATAGCTACGGGGAGCCGGGCCACGGCGATCAGAACCGTAGCCAGGCTAAAACCAGTCTCGGACAGTGGGACCCTCGACCGGCATGCTCAGTCACCACACACACACACTCATAGCATTCAGCTGGCCAGCTGGACGCTGTGATAGCTACGGGGAGCCGGACCGCGGTCATCAGAACCGTAGCCAGGCTAAACCCAGCCCTCGGACATGCTCAGTCACTCAACACACACATCATATCAGCAAGCTGGCCAGTTGACAGGTGTGATAGCTACGGGGAGTCGGACCGCGGTCATCAGAACCGTAGCCAGGCTAAACCCAGCCTCGGACAGTGGGACCCTCGGCCGCGCATGCTCAGTCACCCCACACACACTCATAGCATTCAGCGGCCAGCTGGCCAGCTGGACGCTGTGATAGCTACGGGGAGCCGGACCGCGGTCATCAGAACCGTGGACAAGTTAAACCCAGCCCTCGGACATGCTCAGTCACCCACACACACACTCATATCAGCCAGCTGGGCAGTTGACAGTGTGATAGCTACGGGGAGCCGGACCGCGGTCATCAGAACCGTAGCCAGGCTAAACCCAGCCCTCGGACAGTGGGACCCTCGCCGCGCATGCTCAGTCACCCACACACACACTCATAGCATTCAGCTGGACAGTTGGACGGTGTGATAGCTACGGGGAGCCGGACCGCGGTCATCAGAACCGTGGCCAAGTTAAAACCAGCCCTCGGACATGCTCAGTCACCCACACACACACTCAAAGCATTCAGCTGGCCAGCTGGCCGCTGTGATAGCTACGGGGAGCCGGACCGCGGTCATCAGAACCGTAGCCAGGCTAAACCCAGCCCTCGGACATGCTCAGTCACCCACACACACACTCATATCAGCCAGCTGGACAGTTGACAGCTGTGATAGCTACGGGGAGCCGGGCCACGGCGATCAGAACCGTAGCCAGGCTAAACCCAGTCCTCGGACAGTGGGACCTCGACCGCGCATGCTCAGTCACCACACACACTCATAGCATTCAGCTGGCCAGCTGGCCGCTGTGATAGCTACGGGGAGCCGGACCGCGGTCATCAGAACCGTAGCCAGGCTAAACCCAGCCCTCGGACAGTGGGACCCTCGGCCGCGCATGCTCAGTCACCCACACACACACTCATAGCATTCAGCTGGACAGTTGACAGGGTGATAGCTACGGGGAGCCGGACCGCGATCATCAGAACCGTGGCCAAGTTAAACCCAGCCCTCGGACATGCTCAGTCACCACACACACACTCATATCAGCCAGCTGGACAGTTGACAGCGTGATAGCTACGGGGAGCCGGGCCACGGCGATCAGAACCGTAGCCAGGCTAAACCCAGTTCTCGGACAGTGGGACCCTCGACCGCGCATGCTCAGTCACCACACACACACTCATAGCATTCAGCTGGACAGTTGACAGGTGTGATAGCTACGGGGAGCCGGACCGCGATCATCAGAACCGTGGCCAAGTAAACCCAGCCCTCGGACATGCTCAGTCACCACACAACACATCATATCAGCCAGCTGGACAGTTGACAGCTGTGATAGCTACGGGGAGCCGGGCCACGGCGATCAGAACCGTAGCCAGGCTAAACCCAGTTCTCGGACAGTGGGACCCTCGACCGCGCATGCTCAGTCACCCACACACACACTCATAGCATTCAGCTGCCAGCTGGACGCTGTGATAGCTACGGGGAGCCGGACCGCGGTCATCAGAACCGTAGCCAGGCTAAACCAGCCCTCGGACAGTGGGACCTCGGCCGCGCATGCTCAGTCACCCACACACACACTCATAGCATTCAGCTGGACAGCTGGACGCTGTGATAGCTACGGGGAGCCGGACCGCGGTCATCAGAACCGTGGCCAAGTTAAACCAGCCTCGGACATGCTCAGTCACCCACACACACACTCATATCAGCCAGCTGGACAGTTGACAGCTGTGATAGCTACGGGGAGCGGGCCACGGCGATCAGAACCGTAGCCAGGCTAAACCCAGTCCTCGGACAGTGGGACCCTCGACCGCGCATGCTCAGTCACCCACACACACACTCATAGCATTCAGCTGGCCAGCTGGACGCTGTGATAGCTACGGGGAGCCGGACCGCGGTCATCAGAACCGTAGCCAGGCTAAACCAGCCTCGGACATGCTCAGTCACTCACACACACACTCATCAGCAAGCTGGCCAGTTGACAGGTGTGATAGCTACGGGGAGTCGGACCGCGGTCATCAGAACCGTAGCCAGGCTAAACCCAGCCCTCGGACAGTGGGACCCTCGGCCGCGCATGCTCAGTCACCCACACACACACTCATAGCATTCAGTGGCCAGCTGGCCAGCTGGACGCTGTGATAGCTACGGGGAGCCGGACCGCGGTCATCAGAACCGTGGACAAGTTAACCCAGCCCTCGGACATGCTCAGTCACCCACACACACACTCATATCAGCAGCTGGCAGTTGACAGCTGTGATAGCTACGGGGAGTCGGACCGCGGTCATCAGACCGTAGCCAGGCTAAAACCAGCCCTCACAGTGGGACCCTCGGCCGCGCATGCTCAGTCACCCACACACACTCATAGCATTCAGCTGGACAGTTGACAGCTGTGATAGCTACGGGGAGCCGGACCGCGATCATCAGAACCGGCCAAGTAAACGCAGCCCTCGGACATGCTCAGTCACCCACACACACACTCAAGCATTCAGCTGGCCAGCTGGCCGCTGTGATAGCTACGGGGAGCCGGACCGCGGTCATCAGAACCGTAGCCAGGCTAAACCCAGCCCTCGGACATGCTCAGTCACCCACACACACACTCATATCAGCCAGCTGGACAGTTGACAGCTGTGATAGCTACGGGGAGCCGGGCCACGGCGATCAGAACCGTAGCCAGGCTAAACCCAGTCCTCGGACAGTGGGACCTCGACGCGCATGCTCAGTCACCCCACACACACTCATAGCATTCAGCTGGCCAGCTGGCCGCTGTGATAGCTACGGGGAGCCGGACCGCGGTCATCAGAACCGTAGCCAGGCTAAACCCAGCCCTCGGACAGTGGGACCCTCGGCCGCGCATGCTCAGTCACCACACACACACTCATAGCATTCAGCTGGACAGTTGGACAGGTGTGATAGCTACGGGGAGCCGGACCGCGATCATCAGAACCGTGGCCAAGTTAAACCAGCCCTCGGACATGCTCAGTCACCACACACACACTCATATCAGCCAGCTGGACAGTTGACAGCTGTGATAGCTACGGGGAGCCGGGCCACGGCGATCAGAACCGTAGCCAGGCTAAACCCAGTTTCGGACAGTGGGACCCTCGACCGCGCATGCTCAGTCACCCACACACACACTCATAGCATTCAGCTGGACAGTTGACAGGTGTGATAGCTACGGGGAGCCGGACCGCGATCATCAGAACCGTGGCCAAGTTAAACCCAGCCCTCGGACATGCTCAGTCACCCACACACACACTCATATCAGCCAGCTGGACAGTTGACAGCTGTGATAGCTACGGGGAGCCGGGCCACGGCGATCAGAACCGTAGCCAGGCTAAACCCAGTTCTCGGACAGTGGGACCCTCGACCGCGCATGCTCAGTCACCCACACACACACTCATAGCATTCAGCTGGCCAGCTGGCCGCTGTGATAGCTACGGGGAGCCGGACCGCGGTCATCAGAACCGTAGCCAGGCTAAACCCAGCCCCGGACAGTGGGACCTCGGCCGCGCATGCTCAGTCACCCACACACACACTCATAGCATTCAGCTGGACAGCTGGACGCTGTGATAGCTACGGGGAGCCGGACCGCGGTCATCAGAACCGTGGCCAAGTTAAACCCAGCCCTCGGACATGCTCAGTCACCCACACACACACTCATATCAGCCAGCTGGACAGTTGACAGCTGTGATAGCTACGGGGAGCGGGCCACGGCGATCAGAACCGTAGCCAGGCTAAACCCAGTCCTCGGACAGTGGGACCCTCGACCGCGCATGCTCAGTCACCACACACACACTCATAGCATTCAGCTGGCCAGCTGGACGCTGTGATAGCTACGGGGAGCCGGACCGCGGTCATCAGAACCGTAGCCAGGCTAAACCCAGCCCTCGGACATGCTCAGTCACTCACACACACACTCATATCAGCAAGCTGGACAGTTGACAGGTGTGATAGCTACGGGGAGTCGGACCGCGGTCATCAGAACCGTAGCCAGGCTAAACCCAGCCCTCGGACAGTGGGACCCCGGCCGCGCATGCTCAGTCACCCACACACACACACTCATAGCATTCAGCTGGACAGTGGACAGGTGTGATAGCTACGGGGAGCCGGACCGCGATCATCAGAACCGTGGCCAAGTTAAACCCAGCCTCGGACATGCTCAGTCACCCACACACACACTCAAAGCATTCAGCTGGCAGCTGGCCGCTGTGATAGCTACGGGGAGCCGGACCGCGGTCATCAGAACCGTAGCCAGGCTAAACCCAGCCCTCGGACAGTGGGACCCTCGGCCGCGCATGCTCAGTCACCCACACACACACTCATAGCATTCAGCTGGCCAGCTGGACGCTGTGATAGCTACGGGGAGCCGGACCGCGGTCATCAGAACCGTGGCAAGTTAAACCCAGCCCTCGGACATGCTCAGTCACCCACACACACATCATATCAGCCAGCTGGACAGTTGACAGCTGTGATAGCTACGGGGAGCGGGCCACGGCGATCAGAACCGTAGCCAGGCTAAACCCAGTCCTCGGACAGTGGGACCCTCGACCGCGCATGCTCAGTCACCCACACACACACTCATAGCATTCAGCTGGCCAGTGGACGCTGTGATAGCTACGGGGAGCGGACCGCGGTCATCAGAACCGTAGCCAGGCTAAACCCAGCCCCGGACAGTGGGACCTCGGCCGCATGCTCAGTCACCCACACACACACTCATAGCATTCAGCTGGCCAGCTGGACGCTGTGATAGCTACGGGGAGCCGGACCGCGGTCATCAGAACCGTGGCCAAGTTAAACCCAGCCCTCGGACATGCTCAGTCACCACACACACACTCATAGCATTCAGCTGGCCAGTGGAGCTGTGATAGCTACGGGGAGCCGGGCCACGGCGATCAGAACCGTAGCCAGGCTAAACCCAGCCTCGGACAGTGGGACCCTCGGCCGCGCATGCTCAGTCACCCACACACACACTCATAGCATTCAGCTGGCCAGCTGGCGCTGTGATAGCTACGGGGAGCCGGACCGCGGTCATCAGAACCGTAGCCAGGCTAAACCCAGTTCGGACAGTGGGACCCTCGACCGCGCATGCTCAGTCACCCACACACACACTCATAGCATTCAGCTGGACAGCTGACAGCTGTGATAGCTACGGGGAGCCGGACCGCGGTCATCAGAACCGTAGCCAGGCTAAACCCAGCCCTCGGACAGTGGGACCCTCGGCCGCGCATGCTCAGTCACCCACACACACACTCATAGCATTCAGCTGGCCAGCTGGACGCTGTGATAGCTACGGGGAGCCGGACCGCGGTCATCAGAACCGTGGCCAAGTTAAACCCAGCCCTCGGACATGCTCAGTCACCCACACACACACTCATATCAGCCAGCTGGACAGTTGACAGCTGTGATAGCTACGGGGAGCGGGCCACGGCGATCAGAACCGTAGCCAGGCTAAACCCAGTCCCGGACAGTGGGACCCTCGACCGCGCATGCTCAGTCACCCACACACCACTCATAGCATTCAGCTGGCCAGCTGGACGCTGTGATAGCTACGGGGAGCCGGACCGCGGTCATCAGAACCGTAGCCAGGCTAAACCCAGCCCTCGGACATGCTCAGTCACCCACACACACACTCATAGCATTCAGCTGGCCAGCTGGCCGCTGTGATAGCTACGGGGAGCCGGACCGCGGTCATCAGAACCGTAGCCAGGCTAAACCCAGCCCTCGGACAGTGGGACCCTCGGCCGCGCATGCTCAGTCACCCACACACACACTCATAGCATTCAGCTGGACAGTTGACAGGTGTGATAGCTACGGGGAGCCGGACCGCGATCATCAGAACCGTGGCCAAGTTAAACCAGCCCTCGGACATGCTCAGTCACCCACACACAACTCATATCAGCCAGCTGGACAGTTGACAGCTGTGATAGCTACGGGGAGCCGGGCCACGGCGATCAGAACCGTAGCCAGGCTAAACCCAGTCTCGGACAGTGGGACCCTCGACGCGCATGCTCAGTCACCCACACACACACTCATAGCATTCAGCTGGACAGTTGACGTGTGATAGCTACGGGGAGCCGGACCGCGATCATCAGAACCGTGGCCAAGTTAAACCCAGCCCTCGGACATGCTCAGTCACCCACACACACACTCATATCAGCCAGCTGGACAGTTGACAGCTGTGATAGCTACGGGGAGCCGGGCCACGGCGATCAGAACCGTAGCAGGCTAAACCCAGTTCTCGGACAGTGGGACCCTCGACCGCGCATGCTCAGTCACCCACACACAACTCATAGCATTCAGCTGGCCAGCTGGCCGCTGTGATAGCTACGGGGAGCCGGACCGCGGTCATCAGAACCGTAGCCAGGCTAAACCCAGCCTCGGACAGTGGGACCCTCGGCCGCGCATGCTCAGTCACCCACACACACACTCATAGCATTCAGCTGGACAGCTGGACGCTGTGATAGCTACGGGGAGCCGGACCGCGGTCATCAGAACCGTGGCCAAGTTAAACCAGCCCTCGGACATGCTCAGTCACCCACACACACACTCATATCAGCCAGCTGGACAGTTGACAGCTGTGATAGCTACGGGGAGCGGGCCACGGCGATCAGAACCGTAGCCAGGCTAAACCCAGTCCTCGGACAGTGGGACCCTCGACCGCGCATGCTCAGTCACCACACACACACTCATAGCATTCAGTGGCCAGCTGGACGCTGTGATAGCTACGGGGAGCCGGACCGCGGTCATCAGAACCGTAGCCAGGCTAAACCCAGCCCTCGGACATGCTCAGTCACTCACACACACACTCATATCAGCAAGCTGGACAGTGACAGGTGTGATAGCTACGGGGAGTCGGACCGCGGTCATCAGAACCGTAGCCAGGCTAAACCCAGCCCTCGGACAGTGGGACCTCGGCCGCGCATGCTCAGTCACCCACACACACATCATAGCATTCAGCTGGCCAGTGGCCAGCTGGACGCTGTGATAGCTACGGGGAGCCGGACCGCGGTCATCAGAACCGTGGACAAGTTAAACCAGCCTCGGACATGCTCAGTCACCACACACACACTCATATCAGCTGGGCAGTTGACAGGTGTGATAGCTACGGGGAGTCGGACCGCGGTCATCAGAACCGTAGCCAGGCTAAACCAGCCCTCGGACAGTGGGACCCTCGGCCGCGCATGCTCAGTCACCCACACACACACTCATAGCATTCAGCTGGACAGTTGACAGGTGTGATAGCTACGGGGAGCCGGACCGCGATCATCAGAACCGTGGCCAAGTTAAACGCAGCCCTCGGACATGCTCAGTCACCCACACACACACTGAAAGCATTCAGCTGGCCAGTGGCGCTGTGATAGCTACGGGGAGCCGGACCGCGGTCATCAGAACCGTAGCCAGGCTAAACCCAGCCCTCGGACATGCTCAGTCACCCACACATACACTCATATCAGCCAGCTGGACAGTGACAGCTGTGATAGCTACGGGGAGCGGGCCACGGCGATCAGAACCGTAGCCAGGCTAAACCCAGTCTCGGACAGTGGGACCCTCGACGCGCATGCTCAGTCACCCACACACACACTCATAGCATTCAGCTGGCCAGCTGGCCGCTGTGATAGCTACGGGGAGCCGGACCGCGGTCATCAGAACCGTAGCCAGGCTAAACCCAGCCCTCGGACAGTGGGACCTCGGCCGCGCATGCTCAGTCACCCACACACACACTCATAGCATTCAGCTGGACAGTTGACAGGTGTGATAGCTACGGGGAGCCGGACCGCGATCATCAGAACCGTGGCCAAGTTAAACCAGCCCTCGGACATGCTCAGTCACCCACAACACACTCATATCAGCAGCTGGACAGTGACAGCTGTGATAGCTACGGGGAGCCGGGCCACGGCGATCAGAACCGTAGCCAGGCTAAACCCAGTTCTCGGACAGTGGGACCCTCGACCGCGCATGCTCAGTCACCCACACACACACTCATAGCATTCAGCTGGACAGTTGACAGGTGTGATAGCTACGGGGAGCCGGACGCGATCATCAGAACCGTGGCCAAGTTAAACCCAGCCCTCGGACATGCTCAGTCACCCACACACACACTCATATCAGCCAGCTGGACAGTGACAGCTGTGATAGCTACGGGGAGCCGGGCCACGGCGATCAGAACCGTAGCCAGGCTAAACCCAGTTCTCGGACAGTGGGACCCTCGACCGCGCATGCTCAGTCACCCACACACACACTCATAGCATTCAGCTGGCCAGCTGGCCGCTGTGATAGCTACGGGGAGCCGGACCGCGGTCATCAGAACCGTAGCCAGGCTAAACCCAGCCCTCGGACAGTGGGACCTCGGCCGCGCATGCTCAGTCACCCACACACACTCATAGCATTCAGCTGGACAGCTGGACGCTGTGATAGCTACGGGGAGCCGGACCGCGGTCATCAGAACCGTGGCCAAGTAAACCCAGCCCTCGGACATGCTCAGTCACCCACACACACACTCATATCAGCCAGCTGGACAGTTGACAGCTGTGATAGCTACGGGGAGCCGGGCCACGGCGATCAGAACCGTAGCCAGGCTAAACCCAGTCCTCGGACAGTGGGACCCTCGACCGCGCATGCTCAGTCACCCACACACACACTCATAGCATTCAGCTGGCCAGCTGGACGCTGTGATAGCTACGGGGAGCCGGACCGCGGTCATCAGAACCGTAGCCAGGCTAAACCCAGCCTCGGACATGCTCAGTCACTCACCACACACTCATATCAGCAAGCTGGCCAGTTGACAGGTGTGATAGCTACGGGGAGTCGGACGCGGTCATCAGAACCGTAGCCAGGCTAAACCCAGCCCTCGGACAGTGGGACCCCGGCCCGCGCATGCTCAGTCCCCACACACACACTCATAGCATTCAGCTGGCCAGTGGCCAGCTGGACGCTGTGATAGCTACGGGGAGCCGGACCGCGGTCATCAGAACCGTGGACAAGTTAAACCCAGCCCTCGGACATGCTCAGTCACCCACACAACACTCATATCAGCCAGCTGGGCAGTTGACAGGTGTGATAGCTACGGGGAGTCGGACCGCGGTCATCCAGAACCGTAGCCAGGCTAAACCCAGCCCTCGGACAGTGGGACCCTCGGCCGCGCATGCTCAGTCACCCACACACCACATAGCATTCAGCTGGACAGTGACAGGTGTGATAGCTACGGGGAGCCGGACCGCGATCATCAGAACCGTGGCCAAGTTAAACCCAGCCCTCGGACATGCTCAGTCACCCACACACACACTGAAAGCATTCAGCTGGCCAGCTGGCCGCTGTGATAGCTACGGGGAGCCGGACGCGGTCATCAGAACCGTAGCCAGGCTAAACCCAGCCCTCGGACATGCTCAGTCACCCACACATACACTCATATCAGCCAGCTGGACAGTGACAGCTGTGATAGCTACGGGGAGCGGGCCACGGCGATCAGAACGTAGCCAGGCTAAACCCAGTCTCGGACAGTGGGACCCTCGACCGCGCGCATGCTCAGTCACCCACACACACACTCATAGCATTCAGCTGGCCAGCTGGCCGCTGTGATAGCTACGGGGAGCCGGACCGCGGTCATCAGAACCGTAGCCAGGCTAAACCCAGCCCTCGGACAGTGGGACCTCGGCCGCGCATGCTCAGTCACCCACACACACACTCATAGCATTCAGCTGGACAGTTGACAGGTGTGATAGCTACGGGGAGCCGGACCGCGATCATCAGAACCGTGGCCAAGTTAAACCCAGCCCTCGGACATGCTCAGTCACCCACACACACACTCATATCAGCCAGCTGGACAGTTGACAGCTGTGATAGCTACGGGGAGCCGGGCCACGGCGATCAGAACCGTAGCCAGGCTAAACCCAGTTCTCGGACAGTGGGACCCTCGACGCGCATGCTCAGTCCCCACACACACATCATAGCATTCAGCTGGACAGTTGACAGGTGTGATAGCTACGGGGAGCCGGACCGCGATCATCAGAACCGTGGCCAAGTTAAACCCAGCCCTCGGACATGCTCAGTCACCCACACACACACTCATATCAGCCAGCTGGACAGTTGACAGCTGTGATAGCTACGGGGGGAGCCGGGCCACGGCGATCAGAACCGTAGCCAGGCTAAAACCAGTTCTCGGACAGTGGGACCCTCGACGCGCATGCTCAGTCACCACACACACACTCATAGCATTCAGCTGGCCAGCTGGCCGCTGTGATAGCTACGGGGAGCCGGACCGCGGTCATCAGAACGTAGCCAGGCTAAACCCAGCCCTCGGACAGTGGGACCCTCGGCCGCGCATGCTCAGTCACCCACACACAACTCATAGCATTCAGCTGGACAGCTGGACGCTGTGATAGCTACGGGGAGCCGGACCGCGGTCATCAGAACCGTGGCCAAGTTAAACCAGCCTCGGACATGCTCAGTCACCCACACAACACTCATATCAGCCAGCTGGACAGTTGACAGCTGTGATAGCTACGGGGAGCCGGCCACGGCGATCAGAACCGTAGCCAGGCTAAACCCAGTCCTCGGACAGTGGGACCTCGACCGCGCATGCTCAGTCACCCACACACACACTCATAGCATTCAGCTGGCCAGCTGGACGCTGTGATAGCTACGGGGAGCCGGACCGCGGTCATCAGAACCGTAGCCAGGCTAAACCCAGCCCTCGGACATGCTCAGTCACTCACACACACACTCATATCAGCAAGCTGGCCAGTTGACAGGGTGATAGCTACGGGGAGTCGGACCGCGGTCATCAGAACCGTAGCCAGGCTAAACCCAGCCCTCGGACAGTGGGACCCTCGGCCGCGCATGCTCAGTCACCACACACACACTCATAGCATTCAGCTGGCCAGCTGGCCAGCTGGACGCTGTGATAGCTACGGGGAGCCGGACCGCGGTCATCAGAACCGTGGACAAGTTAAACCAGCCCTCGGACATGCTCAGTCACCACACACACACTCATAGCATTCAGCTGGACAGTTGACAGGTGTGATAGCTACGGGGAGCCGGACCGCGATCATCAGAACCGTGGCCAAGTAAACCCAGCCCTCGGACATGCTCAGTCACCCACACACACACTCAAAGCATTCAGCTGGCCAGCTGGCCGCTGTGATAGCTACGGGGAGCCGGACCGCGGTCATCAGAACCGTAGCCAGGCTAAACCCAGCCCTCGGACAGTGGGACCCTCGGCCGCGCATGCTCAGTCACACACACACACACTCATAGCATTCAGCTGGCCAGCTGGACGCTGTGATAGCTACGGGGAGCCGGACCGCGGATCAGAACCGTGGCCAAGTTAAACCCAGCCTCGGGACATGCTCAGTCACCCACACACACATCATATCAGCCAGCTGGACAGTTGACAGCTGTGATAGCTACGGGGAGCCGGGCACGGCGATCAGAACCGTAGCCAGGCTAAACCAGTCCTCGGACAGTGGGACCCTCGACCGCGCATGCTCAGTCAACACACACACACTCATAGCATTCAGCTGGCCAGCTGGACGCTGTGATAGCTACGGGGAGCGGGACCGCGGTCATCAGAACCGTAGCCAGGCTAAACCCAGCCCTCGGACAGTGGGACCCTCGGCCGCGCATGCTCAGTCACCCACACACACACTCATAGCATTCAGCTGGCCAGCTGGACGCTGTGATAGCTACGGGGAGCCGGACGCGGTCATCAGAACCGTGGCCAAGTTAAACCCAGCCCTCGGACATGCTCAGTCACCCACACATACACATATCAGCCAGCTGGACAGTTGACAGCTGTGATAGCTACGGGGAGCCGGGCCACGGCGATCAGAACCGTAGCCAGGCTAAACCCAGCCCTCGGACAGTGGGACCCTCGACCGCGCATGCTCAGTCACCCACACACACACTCATAGCATTCAGCTGGCCAGCGACGCTGTGATAGCTACGGGGAGCCGGACCGCGGTCATCAGAACCGTAGCCAGGCTAAACCAGCCCCGGACAGTGGGACCCTCGGCCGCGATGCTCAGTCACCACACACACACTCATAGCATTCAGCTGGACAGTTGACAGGTGTGATAGCTACGGGGAGCCGGACCGCGATCATCAGAACCGTGGCCAAGTTAAACCAGCCCTCGGACATGCTCAGTCACCCACACACCACTCATATCAGCAGCTGGACAGTTGACAGCTGTGATAGCTACGGGGAGCCGGGCCACGGCGATCAGAACCGTAGCCAGGCTAAACCAGTTCCGGACAGTGGGACCCTCGACCGCGCATGCTCAGTCACCCACACACACACTCATAGCATTCAGCTGGCCAGCTGGCGCTGTGATAGCTACGGGGAGCGGACCGCGGTCATCAGAACGTAGCCAGGCTAAACCAGCCCTCGGACAGTGGGACCCTCGGCGCGCATGCTCAGTCACCACACACACACTCATAGCATTCAGCTGGCCAGCTGGACGCTGTGATAGCTACGGGGAGCCGGACCGCGGTCATCAGAACCGTGGCCAAGTTAAACCCAGCCCGGACATGCTCAGTCACCCACACACACACTCATATCAGCCAGCTGGACAGTTGACAGCTGTGATAGCTACGGGGAGCGGGCACGGCGATCAGAACCGTAGCCAGGCTAAACCCAGTCCTCGGACAGTGGGACCCTCGACCGCGCATGCTCAGTCACCACACACACACTCATAGCATTCAGCTGGCCAGCTGGACGCTGTGATAGCTACGGGGAGCCGGACCGCGGTCATCAGAACCGTAGCCAGGCTAAACCCAGCCCTCGGACATGCTCA
>JAFELL010003142.1:0-29970 GCA_019059645.1 Caranx melampygus | reverse complement strand
CCAGCCCTCGGACAGTGGGACCCTCGGCGCGCATGCTCAGTCACCCACACACACACTCATAGCATTCAGCTGGACAGCTGGACGCTGTGATAGCTACGGGGAGCCGGACCGCGGTCATCAGAACCGTAGCCAGGCTAAACCCAGCCCTCGGACAGTGGGACCCTCGGCCGCGCATGCTCAGTCACCCACACACACACTCATAGCATTCAGCTGGCCAGCTGGACGCTGTGATAGCTACGGGGAGCCGGACCGCGGTCATCAGAACCGTGGCAAGTTAAACCCAGCCCTCGGACATGCTCAGTCACCCACACACACTCATATCAGCCAGCTGGACAGTTGACAGCTGTGATAGCTACGGGGAGCCGGACCGCGGTCATCAGAACCGTAGCCAGGCTAAACACAGCCCTCGGACATGCTCAGTCACCCACACACACACTCATAGCATTCAGCTGGCCAGCTGGACGCTGTGATAGCTACGGGGAGCCGGACCGCGGTCATCAGAACCGTAGCCAGGCTAAACCCAGCCCCGGACAGGGACCCTCGGCCGCGCATGCTCAGTCACCACACACACACTCATAGCATTCAGCTGGACAGTTGACAGGTGTGATAGCTACGGGGAGCCGGACCGCGATCATCAGAACCGGCCAAGTTAAAACCAGCCCTCGGACATGCTCAGTCACCCACACACACACTCATATCAGCAGCTGGACAGTTGACAGCTGTGATAGCTACGGGGAGCGGGCCACGGCGATCAGAACCGTAGCCAGGCTAAACCAGTTCTCGGACAGTGGGACCCTCGACCGCGCATGCTCAGTCACCCACACACACACTCATAGCATTCAGCTGGACAGTTGACAGGTGTGATAGCTACGGGGAGCCGGACCGCGATCATCAGAACCGTGGCCAAGTTAAACCAGCCCTCGGACATGCTCAGTCACCCACACACACACTCATATCAGCCAGCTGGACAGTTGACAGCTGTGATAGCTACGGGGAGCCGGGCCACGGCGATCAGAACCGTAGCCAGGCTAAACCCAGTTCTCGGACAGTGGGACCCTCGACCGCGCATGCTCAGTCACCCACACACACACTCATAGCATTCAGCTGGCCAGCTGGCCGCTGTGATAGCTACGGGGAGCCGGACCGCGGTCATCAGAACCGTAGCCAGGCTAAACCCAGCCCTCGGACAGTGGGACCCTCGGCCGCGCATGCTCAGTCACCCACACACACACTCATAGCATTCAGCTGGACAGCTGGACGCTGTGATAGCTACGGGGAGCCGGACCGCGGTCATCAGAACCGTGGCCAAGTTAAACCCAGCCCTCGGACATGCTCAGTCACCCACACACACTCATATCAGCCAGCTGGACAGTTGACAGCTGTGATAGCTACGGGGAGCCGGGCCACGGCGATCAGAACCGTAGCCAGGCTAAAACCAGTCCTCGGACAGTGGGACCCTCGACCGCGCATGCTCAGTCACCCACACACACACTCATAGCATTCAGCTGGCCAGCTGGACGCTGTGATAGCTACGGGGAGCCGGACCGCGGTCATCAGAACCGTAGCCAGGCTAAACCCAGCCCTCGGACATGCTCAGTCACTCACACACACACTCATATCAGCAGCTGGCCAGTTGACAGGTGTGATAGCTACGGGGAGCGGACCGCGGTCATCAGAACCGTAGCCAGGCTAAACCCAGCCCTCGGACAGTGGGACCCTCGGCCGCGCATGCTCAGTCACCCACACACACACTCATAGCATTCAGCTGGCCAGCTGGCAGCTGGACGCTGTGATAGCTACGGGGAGCCGGACCGCGGTCATCAGAACCGTGGACAAGTTAAACCCAGCCCTCGGACATGCTCAGTCACCCACACACACACTCATAGCATTCAGCTGGACAGTTGACAGGTGTGATAGCTACGGGGAGCCGGACCGCGATCATCAGAACCGTGGCCAAGTTAAACCCAGCCCTCGGACATGCTCAGTCACACCACACACACTGAAAGCATTCAGCTGGCCAGCTGGCGCTGTGATAGCTACGGGGAGCCGGACCGCGGTCATCAGAACCGTAGCCAGGCTAAACCCAGCCCTCGGACAGTGGGACCCTCGGCCGCGCATGCTCAGTCACCCACACACACACTCATAGCATTCAGCTGGCCAGCTGGACGCTGTGATAGCTACGGGGAGCCGGACCGCGGTCATCAGAACCGTGGCCAAGTTAAACCCAGCCCTCGGACATGCTCAGTCACCCACACACACACTCATATCAGCCAGCTGGACAGTTGACAGCTGTGATAGCTACGGGGAGCCGGGCCACGGCGATCAGAACCGTAGCCAGGCTAAACCCAGTCCTCGGACAGTGGGACCCTCGACCGCGCATGCTCAGTCACACACACACACACTCATAGCATTCAGCTGGCCAGCTGGACGCTGTGATAGCTACGGGGAGCCGGACCGCGGTCATCAGAACCGTAGCCAGGCTAAACCCAGCCCTCGGACAGTGGGACCCTCGGCCGCGCATGCTCAGTCACCCACACACACACTCATAGCATTCAGCTGGCCAGCTGGACGCTGTGATAGCTACGGGGAGCCGGACCGCGGTCATCAGAACCGTGGCCAAGTTAAACCCAGCCCTCGGACATGCTCAGTCACCACACACACACTCATATCAGCCAGCTGGACAGTGGACAGCTGTGATAGCTACGGGGAGCCGGGCCACGGCGATCAGAACCGTAGCCAGGCTAAACCCAGCCCTCGGACAGTGGGACCCTCGACCGCGCATGCTCAGTCACCCACACACACACTCATAGCATTCAGCTGGCCAGCTGGACGCTGTGATAGCTACGGGGAGCCGGACCGCGGTCATCAGAACCGTAGCCAGGCTAAACCCAGCCCTCGGACAGTGGGACCTCGGCCGCGCATGCTCAGTCACCCACACACACACTCATAGCATTCAGCTGGACAGTTGACAGGTGTGATAGCTACGGGGAGCCGGACCGCGATCATCAGAACCGTGGCCAAGTTAAACCCAGCCCTCGGACATGCTCAGTCACCCACACACACACTCATATCAGCCAGCTGGACAGTTGACAGCTGTGATAGCTACGGGGAGCCGGGCCACGGCGATCAGAACCGTAGCCAGGCTAAACCCAGTCCTCGGACAGTGGGACCCTCGACCGCGCATGCTCAGTCACCCACACACACACTCATAGCATTCAGCTGGCCAGCTGGCCGCTGTGATAGCTACGGGGAGCCGGACCGCGGTCATCAGAACCGTAGCCAGGCTAAACCCAGCCCTCGGACAGTGGGACCCTCGGCCGCGCATGCTCAGTCACCCACACACACACTCATAGCATTCAGCTGGACAGCTGGACGCTGTGATAGCTACGGGGAGCCGGACCGCGGTCATCAGAACCGTGGCCAAGTTAAACCCAGCCCTCGGACATGCTCAGTCACCCACACACACACTCATATCAGCCAGCTGGACAGTTGACAGCTGTGATAGCTACGGGGAGCCGGGCCACGGCGATCAGAACCGTAGCCAGGCTAAACCCAGTCCTCGGACAGTGGGACCCTCGACCGCGCATGCTCAGTCACCCACACACACACTCATAGCATTCAGCTGGCCAGCTGGACGCTGTGATAGCTACGGGGAGCCGGACCGCGGTCATCAGAACCGTAGCCAGGCTAAACCCAGCCCTCGGACATGCTCAGTCACCCACACACACACTCATATCAGCAGCTGGACAGTTGACAGGTGTGATAGCTACGGGGAGCCGGACCGCGGTCATCAGAACCGTAGCCAGGCTAAACCCAGCCCTCGGACAGTGGGACCCTCGGCCGCGCATGCTCAGTCACCCACACACACACTCATAGCATTCAGCCAGCTGGCCAGCTGGACGCTGTGATAGCTACGGGGAGCCGGACCGCGGTCATCAGAACCGTGGCCAAGTTAAACCCAGCCCTCGGACATGCTCAGTCACCCACACACACACTCATAGCATTCAGCTGGACAGTTGACAGGTGTGATAGCTACGGGGAGCCGGACCGCGATCATCAGAACCGTGGCCAAGTTAAACCCAGCCCTCGGACATGCTCAGTCACCCACACACACACTCATAGCATTCAGCTGGCCAGCTGGACGCTGTGATAGCTACGGGGAGCGGGCCACGGCGATCAGAACCGTAGCCAGGCTAAACCCAGTTCTCGGACAGTGGGACCCTCGACCGCGCATGCTCAGTCACCCACACACACACTCATAGCATTCAGCTGGCCAGCTGGCCGCTGTGATAGCTACGGGGAGCCGGACCGCGGTCATCAGAACCGTAGCCAGGCTAAACCCAGCCCTCGGACAGTGGGACCCTCGGCCGCGCATGCTCAGTCACCCACACACACACTCATAGCATTCAGCTGGACAGCTGGACGCTGTGATAGCTACGGGGAGCCGGACCGCGGTCATCAGAACCGTGGCCAAGTTAAACCCAGCCCTCGGACATGCTCAGTCACCCACACACACACTCATATCAGCCAGCTGGACAGTTGACAGCTGTGATAGCTACGGGGAGCCGGGCCACGGCGATCAGAACCGTAGCCAGGCTAAACCCAGTCCTCGGACAGTGGGACCCTCGACCGCGCATGCTCAGTCACCCACACACACACTCATAGCATTCAGCTGGCCAGCTGGACGCTGTGATAGCTACGGGGAGCCGGACCGCGGTCATCAGAACCGTAGCCAGGCTAAACCCAGCCCTCGGACATGCTCAGTCACCCACACACACACTCATATCAGCCAGCTGGCCAGTTGACAGGTGTGATAGCTACGGGGAGTCGGACCGCGGTCATCAGAACCGTAGCCAGGCTAAACCCAGCCCTCGGACAGTGGGACCCTCGGCCGCGCATGCTCAGTCACCCACACACACACTCATAGCATTCAGCTGGCCAGCTGGCCAGCTGGACGCTGTGATAGCTACGGGGAGCCGGACCGCGGTCATCAGAACCGTGGCCAAGTTAAACCCAGCCCTCGGACATGCTCAGTCACCCACACACACACTCATAGCATTCAGCTGGACAGTTGACAGGTGTGATAGCTACGGGGAGCCGGACCGCGATCATCAGAACCGTGGCCAAGTTAAACCCAGCCCTCGGACATGCTCAGTCACCCACACACACACTCAAAGCATTCAGCTGGCCAGCTGGACGCTGTGATAGCTACGGGGAGCCGGACCGCGGTCATCAGAACCGTAGCCAGGCTAAACCCAGCCCTCGGACAGTGGGACCCTCGGCCGCGCATGCTCAGTCACCCACACACACACTCATAGCATTCAGCTGGCCAGCTGGACGCTGTGATAGCTACGGGGAGCCGGACCGCGGTCATCAGAACCGTGGCCAAGTTAAACCCAGCCCTCGGACATGCTCAGTCACCCACACACACACTCATATCAGCCAGCTGGACAGTTGACAGCTGTGATAGCTACGGGGAGCCGGGCCACGGCGATCAGAACCGTAGCCAGGCTAAACCCAGTCCTCGGACAGTGGGACCCTCGACCGCGCATGCTCAGTCACCCACACACACACTCATAGCATTCAGCTGGCCAGCTGGACGCTGTGATAGCTACGGGGAGCCGGACCGCGGTCATCAGAACCGTAGCCAGGCTAAACCCAGCCCTCGGACAGTGGGACCCTCGGCCGCGCATGCTCAGTCACCCACACACACACTCATAGCATTCAGCTGGCCAGCTGGACGCTGTGATAGCTACGGGGAGCCGGACCGCGGTCATCAGAACCGTGGCCAAGTTAAACCCAGCCCTCGGACATGCTCAGTCACCACACACACACTCATATCAGCCAGCTGGACAGTTGACAGCTGTGATAGCTACGGGGAGCGGGCCACGGCGATCAGAACCGTAGCCAGGCTAAACCCAGTCCTCGGACAGTGGGACCCTCGACCGCGCATGCTCAGTCACCCACACACACACTCATAGCATTCAGCTGGCCAGCTGGACGCTGTGATAGCTACGGGGAGCCGGACCGCGGTCATCAGAACCGTAGCCAGGCTAAACCCAGCCCTCGGACAGTGGGACCCTCGGCCGCGCATGCTCAGTCACCCACACACACACTCATAGCATTCAGCTGGACAGTTGACAGTGTGATAGCTACGGGGAGCCGGACCGCGATCATCAGAACCGTGGCCAAGTTAAACCCAGCCCTCGGACATGCTCAGTCACCCACACACACACTCATATCAGCCAGCTGGACAGTTGACAGCTGTGATAGCTACGGGGAGCCGGGCCACGGCGATCAGAACCGTAGCCAGGCTAAACCCAGTTCTCGGACAGTGGGACCCTCGACCGCGCATGCTCAGTCACCCACACACACACTCATAGCATTCAGCTGGCCAGCTGGCCGCTGTGATAGCTACGGGGAGCCGGACCGCGGTCATCAGAACCGTAGCCAGGCTAAACCCAGCCCTCGGACAGTGGGACCCTCGGCCGCGCATGCTCAGTCACCCACACACACACTCATAGCATTCAGCTGGACAGCTGGACGCTGTGATAGCTACGGGGAGCCGGACCGCGGTCATCAGAACCGTGGCCAAGTTAAACCCAGCCCTCGGACATGCTCAGTCACCCACACACACACTCATATCAGCCAGCTGGACAGTTGACAGCTGTGATAGCTACGGGGAGCGGGCCACGGCGATCAGAACCGTAGCCAGGCTAAACCCAGTCCTCGGACAGTGGGACCCTCGACCGCGCATGCTCAGTCACCCACACACACACTCATAGCATTCAGCTGGCCAGCTGGACGCTGTGATAGCTACGGGGAGCCGGACCGCGGTCATCAGAACCGTAGCCAGGCTAAACCCAGCCCTCGGACATGCTCAGTCACTCACACACACACTCATATCAGCCAGCTGGCCAGTTGACAGGTGTGATAGCTACGGGGAGCCGGACCGCGGTCATCAGAACCGTAGCCAGGCTAAACCCAGCCCTCGGACAGTGGGACCCTCGGCCGCGCATGCTCAGTCACCCACACACACTCATAGCATTCAGCTGGCCAGCTGGCCAGCTGGACGCTGTGATAGCTACGGGGAGCCGGACCGCGGTCATCAGAACCGTGGCCAAGTTAAACCCAGCCCTCGGACATGCTCAGTCACCCACACACACACTCATAGCATTCAGCTGGACAGTTGACAGGTGTGATAGCTACGGGGAGCCGGACCGCGATCATCAGAACCGTGGCCAAGTTAAACCCAGCCCTCGGACATGCTCAGTCACCCACACACACACTCATAGCATTCAGCTGGCCAGCTGGCCGCTGTGATAGCTACGGGGAGCCGGGCCACGGCGATCAGAACCGTAGCCAGGCTAAACCCAGTTCTCGGACAGTGGGACCCTCGACCGCGCATGCTCAGTCACCCACACACACTCATAGCATTCAGCTGGCCAGCTGGCCGCTGTGATAGCTACGGGGAGCCGGACCGCGGTCATCAGAACCGTAGCCAGGCTAAACCCAGCCCTCGGACAGTGGGACCCTCGGCCGCGCATGCTCAGTCACCCACACACACACTCATAGCATTCAGCTGGACAGCTGGACGCTGTGATAGCTACGGGGAGCCGGACCGCGGTCATCAGAACCGTGGCCAAGTTAAACCCAGCCCTCGGACATGCTCAGTCACCCACACACACACTCATATCAGCCAGCTGGACAGTTGACAGCTGTGATAGCTACGGGGAGCCGGGCCACGGCGATCAGAACCGTAGCCAGGCTAAACCCAGTCCTCGGACAGTGGGACCCTCGACCGCGCATGCTCAGTCACCCACACACACACTCATAGCATTCAGCTGGCCAGCTGGACGCTGTGATAGCTACGGGGAGCCGGACCGCGGTCATCAGAACCGTAGCCAGGCTAAACCCAGCCCTCGGACATGCTCAGTCACTCACACACACACTCATATCAGCAAGCTGGCCAGTTGACAGGTGTGATAGCTACGGGGAGTCGGACCGCGGTCATCAGAACCGTAGCCAGGCTAAACCCAGCCCTCGGACAGTGGGACCCTCGGCCGCGCATGCTCAGTCACCCACACACACACTCATAGCATTCAGCTGGCCAGCTGGCCAGCTGGACGCTGTGATAGCTACGGGGAGCCGGACCGCGGTCATCAGAACCGTGGACAAGTTAACCCAGCCCTCGGACATGCTCAGTCACCACACACACACTCATAGCATTCAGCTGGACAGTTGACAGGTGTGATAGCTACGGGGAGCCGGACCGCGATCATCAGAACCGTGGCCAAGTTAAACCCAGCCCTCGGACATGCTCAGTCACCCACACACACACTCAAGCATTCAGCTGGCCAGCTGGCCGCTGTGATAGCTACGGGGAGCCGGACCGCGGTCATCAGAACCGTAGCCAGGCTAAACCCAGCCCTCGGACAGTGGGACCCTCGGCCGCGCATGCTCAGTCACCCACACACACACTCATAGCATTCAGCTGGCCAGCTGGACGCTGTGATAGCTACGGGGAGCCGGACCGCGGTCATCAGAACCGTGGCCAAGTTAAACCCAGCCCTCGGACATGCTCAGTCACCCACACACACACTCATATCAGCCAGCTGGACAGTTGACAGCTGTGATAGCTACGGGGAGCCGGGCCACGGCGATCAGAACCGTAGCCAGGCTAAACCCAGTCCTCGGACAGTGGGACCCTCGACCGCGCATGCTCAGTCACCACACACACACTCATAGCATTCAGCTGGCCAGCTGGACGCTGTGATAGCTACGGGGAGCCGGACCGCGGTCATCAGAACCGTAGCCAGGCTAAACCCAGCCCTCGGACAGTGGGACCCTCGGCCGCGCATGCTCAGTCACCCACACACACACTCATAGCATTCAGCTGGCCAGCTGGACGCTGTGATAGCTACGGGGAGCCGGACCGCGGTCATCAGAACCGTGGCCAAGTTAAACCCAGCCCTCGGACATGCTCAGTCACCCACACACACACTCATATCAGCCAGCTGGACAGTTGACAGCTGTGATAGCTACGGGGAGCCGGGCCACGGCGATCAGAACCGTAGCCAGGCTAAACCCAGCCCTCGGACAGTGGGACCCTCGGCCGCGCATGCTCAGTCACCCACACACACACTCATAGCATTCAGCTGGCCAGCTGGACGCTGTGATAGCTACGGGGAGCCGGACCGCGGTCATCAGAACCGTAGCCAGGCTAAACCCAGCCCTCGGACAGTGGGACCCTCGGCCGCGCATGCTCAGTCACCCACACACACATCATAGCATTCAGCTGGACAGTTGACAGGTGTGATAGCTACGGGGAGCCGGACCGCGATCATCAGAACCGTGGCCAAGTTAAACCCAGCCCTCGGACATGCTCAGTCACCCACACACACACTCATATCAGCCAGCTGGACAGTTGACAGCTGTGATAGCTACGGGGAGCCGGGCCACGGCGATCAGAACCGTAGCCAGGCTAAACCCAGTTCTCGGACAGTGGGACCCTCGACCGCGCATGCTCAGTCACCCACACACACACTCATAGCATTCAGCTGGCCAGCTGGCCGCTGTGATAGCTACGGGGAGCCGGACCGCGGTCATCAGAACCGTAGCCAGGCTAAACCCAGCCCTCGGACAGTGGGACCCTCGGCCGCGCATGCTCAGTCACCCACACACACACTCATAGCATTCAGCTGGCCAGCTGGACGCTGTGATAGCTACGGGGAGCCGGACCGCGGTCATCAGAACCGTGGCCAAGTTAAACCCAGCCCTCGGACATGCTCAGTCACCACACACACACTCATATCAGCCAGCTGGACAGTTGACAGCTGTGATAGCTACGGGGAGCCGGGCCACGGCGATCAGAACCGTAGCCAGGCTAAACCCAGTCCTCGGACAGTGGGACCCTCGACCGCGCATGCTCAGTCACCCACACACACACTCATAGCATTCAGCTGGCCAGCTGGACGCTGTGATAGCTACGGGGAGCCGGACCGCGGTCATCAGAACCGTAGCCAGGCTAAACCCAGCCCTCGGACATGCTCAGTCACCCACACACACACTCATAGCATTCAGCTGGCCAGCTGGCCGCTGTGATAGCTACGGGGAGCCGGACCGCGGTCATCAGAACCGTAGCCAGGCTAAACCCAGCCCTCGGACAGTGGGACCCTCGGCCGCGCATGCTCAGTCACCCACACACACACTCATAGCATTCAGCTGGACAGTTGACAGGTGTGATAGCTACGGGGAGCCGGACCGCGGTCATCAGAACCGTGGCCAAGTTAAACCCAGCCCTCGGACATGCTCAGTCACCCACACACACACTCATATCAGCCAGCTGGACAGTTGACAGCTGTGATAGCTACGGGGAGCCGGGCCACGGCGATCAGAACCGTAGCCAGGCTAAACCCAGTCCTCGGACAGTGGGACCCTCGACCGCGCATGCTCAGTCACCCACACACACACTCATAGCATTCAGCTGGCCAGCTGGCCGCTGTGATAGCTACGGGGAGCCGGACCGCGGTCATCAGAACCGTAGCCAGGCTAAACCCAGCCCTCGGACAGTGGGACCCTCGGCCGCGCATGCTCAGTCACCCACACACACACTCATAGCATTCAGCTGGACAGTGACAGGTGTGATAGCTACGGGGAGCCGGACCGCGATCATCAGAACCGTGGCCAAGTTAAACCCAGCCCTCGGACATGCTCAGTCACCCACACACACACTCATATCAGCCAGCTGGACAGTTGACAGCTGTGATAGCTACGGGGAGCCGGGCCACGGCGATCAGAACCGTAGCCAGGCTAAACCCAGTCCTCGGACAGTGGGACCCTCGACCGCGCATGCTCAGTCACCACACACACACTCATAGCATTCAGCTGGACAGTTGACAGGTGTGATAGCTACGGGGAGCCGGACCGCGGTCATCAGAACCGTAGCCAGGCTAAACCCAGCCCTCGGACAGTGGGACCCTCGGCCGCGCATGCTCAGTCACCCACACACACACTCATAGCATTCAGCTGGCCAGCTGGACGCTGTGATAGCTACGGGGAGCCGGACCGCGGTCATCAGAACCGTGGCCAAGTTAAACCCAGCCCTCGGACATGCTCAGTCACCCACACACACACTCATATCAGCCAGCTGGGCAGTTGACAGCTGTGATAGCTACGGGGAGCCGGACCGCGGTCATCAGAACCGTAGCCAGGCTAAACCCAGCCCTCGGACAGTGGGACCCTCGGCCGCGCATGCTCAGTCACCCACACACACACTCATAGCATTCAGCTGGACAGTTGACAGCTGTGATAGCTACGGGGAGCCGGACCGCGATCATCAGAACCGTGGCCAAGTTAAACCCAGCCCTCGGACATGCTCAGTCACCCACACACACACTCAAGCATTCAGCTGGCCAGCTGGCCGCTGTGATAGCTACGGGGAGCCGGACCGCGGTCATCAGAACCGTAGCCAGGCTAAACCCAGCCCTCGGACAGTGGGACCCTCGGCCGCGCATGCTCAGTCACCCACACACACACTCATAGCATTCAGCTGGCCAGCTGGACGCTGTGATAGCTACGGGGAGCCGGACCGCGGTCATCAGAACCGTGGCCAAGTTAAACCCAGCCCTCGGACATGCTCAGTCACCCACACACACACTCATATCAGCCAGCTGGACAGTTGACAGCTGTGATAGCTACGGGGAGCCGGGCCACGGCGATCAGAACCGTAGCCAGGCTAAACCCAGTCCTCGGACAGTGGGACCCTCGACGCGCATGCTCAGTCACCCACACACACACTCATAGCATTCAGCTGGCCAGCTGGACGCTGTGATAGCTACGGGGAGCCGGACCGCGGTCATCAGAACCGTAGCCAGGCTAAACCAGCCCTCGGACAGTGGGACCCTCGGCCGCGCATGCTCAGTCACCCACACACACACTCATAGCATTCAGCTGGCCAGCTGGACGCTGTGATAGCTACGGGGAGCCGGACCGCGGTCATCAGAACCGTGGCCAAGTTAAACCCAGCCCTCGGACATGCTCAGTCACCCACACACACACTCATAGCATTCAGCTGGCCAGTGGACGCTGTGATAGCTACGGGGAGCCGGGCCACGGCGATCAGAACCGTAGCCAGGCTAAACCCAGTTCTCGGACAGTGGGACCCTCGACCGCGCATGCTCAGTCACCCACACACACACTCATAGCATTCAGCTGGCCAGCTGGACGCTGTGATAGCTACGGGGAGCCGGACCGCGGTCATCAGAACCGTAGCCAGGCTAAACCCAGTTCTCGGACAGTGGGACCCTCGACCGCGCATGCTCAGTCACCACACACACACTCATAGCATTCAGCTGGCCAGCTGGCCGCTGTGATAGCTACGGGGAGCCGGACCGCGGTCATCAGAACCGTAGCCAGGCTAAACCCAGCCCTCGGACAGTGGGACCCTCGGCCGCGCATGCTCAGTCACCCACACACACACTCATAGCATTCAGCTGGCCAGCTGGACGCTGTGATAGCTACGGGGAGCCGGACCGCGGTCATCAGAACCGTGGCCAAGTTAAACCCAGCCCTCGGACATGCTCAGTCACCCACACACACACTCATATCAGCCAGCTGGACAGTTGACAGCTGTGATAGCTACGGGGAGCCGGGCCACGGCGATCAGAACCGTAGCCAGGCTAAACCCAGTCCTCGGACAGTGGGACCCTCGACCGCGCATGCTCAGTCACCCACACACACACTCATAGCATTCAGCTGGCCAGCTGGACGCTGTGATAGCTACGGGGAGCCGGACCGCGGTCATCAGAACCGTAGCCAGGCTAAACCCAGCCCTCGGACATGCTCAGTCACCCACACACACACTCATAGCATTCAGCTGGCCAGCTGGCCGCTGTGATAGCTACGGGGAGCCGGACCGCGGTCATCAGAACCGTAGCCAGGCTAAACCCAGCCCTCGGACAGTGGGACCCTCGGCCGCGCATGCTCAGTCACCCACACACACACTCATAGCATTCAGCTGGACAGTTGACAGGTGTGATAGCTACGGGGAGCCGGACCGCGATCATCAGAACCGTGGCCAAGTTAAACCCAGCCCTCGGACATGCTCAGTCACCCACACACACACTCATATCAGCCAGCTGGACAGTTGACAGCTGTGATAGCTACGGGGAGCCGGGCCACGGCGATCAGAACCGTAGCCAGGCTAAACCCAGCCCTCGGACAGTGGGACCCTCGACCGCGCATGCTCAGTCACCCACACACACACTCATAGCATTCAGCTGGACAGTTGACAGGTGTGATAGCTACGGGGAGCCGGACCGCGGTCATCAGAACCGTGGCCAAGTTAAACCCAGCCCTCGGACATGCTCAGTCACCCACACACACACTCATATCAGCCAGCTGGACAGTTGACAGCTGTGATAGCTACGGGGAGCCGGGCCACGGCGATCAGAACCGTAGCCAGGCTAAACCCAGTTCTCGGACAGTGGGACCCTCGACCGCGCATGCTCAGTCACCCACACACACACTCATAGCATTCAGCTGGCCAGCTGGCCGCTGTGATAGCTACGGGGAGCCGGACCGCGGTCATCAGAACCGTAGCCAGGCTAAACCCAGCCCTCGGACAGTGGGACCCTCGGCCGCGCATGCTCAGTCACCCACACACACACTCATAGCATTCAGCTGGACAGCTGGACGCTGTGATAGCTACGGGGAGCCGGACCGCGGTCATCAGAACCGTGGCCAAGTTAAACCCAGCCCTCGGACATGCTCAGTCACCCACACACACACTCATATCAGCCAGCTGGACAGTTGACAGCTGTGATAGCTACGGGGAGCCGGGCCACGGCGATCAGAACCGTAGCCAGGCTAAACCCAGTCCTCGGACAGTGGGACCCTCGACCGCGCATGCTCAGTCACCCACACACACACTCATAGCATTCAGCTGGCCAGCTGGACGCTGTGATAGCTACGGGGAGCCGGACCGCGGTCATCAGAACCGTAGCCAGGCTAAACCCAGCCCTCGGACATGCTCAGTCACTCACACACACACTCATATCAGCAAGCTGGCCAGTTGACAGGTGTGATAGCTACGGGGAGCGGACCGCGGTCATCAGAACCGTAGCCAGGCTAAACCCAGCCCTCGGACAGTGGGACCCTCGGCCGCGCATGCTCAGTCACCCACACACACACTCATAGCATTCAGCTGGCCAGCTGGCCAGCTGGACGCTGTGATAGCTACGGGGAGCCGGACCGCGGTCATCAGAACCGTGGACAAGTTAAACCCAGCCCTCGGACATGCTCAGTCACCCACACACACACTCATATCAGCCAGCTGGGCAGTTGACAGGTGTGATAGCTACGGGGAGTCGGACCGCGGTCATCAGAACCGTAGCCAGGCTAAACCCAGCCCTCGGACAGTGGGACCCTCGGCCGCGCATGCTCAGTCACCCACACACACACTCATAGCATTCAGCTGGACAGTTGACAGGTGTGATAGCTACGGGGAGCCGGACCGCGATCATCAGAACCGTGGCCAAGTTAAACGCAGCCCTCGGACATGCTCAGTCACCCACACACACACTCAAAGCATTCAGCTGGCCAGCTGGCCGCTGTGATAGCTACGGGGAGCCGGACCGCGGTCATCAGAACCGTAGCCAGGCTAAACCCAGCCCTCGGACATGCTCAGTCACCCACACACACACTCATATCAGCCAGCTGGACAGTTGACAGCTGTGATAGCTACGGGGAGCCGGGCCACGGCGATCAGAACCGTAGCCAGGCTAAACCCAGTCCTCGGACAGTGGGACCCTCGACCGCGCATGCTCAGTCACCCACACACACACTCATAGCATTCAGCTGGCCAGCTGGCCGCTGTGATAGCTACGGGGAGCCGGACCGCGGTCATCAGAACCGTAGCCAGGCTAAACCCAGCCCTCGGACAGTGGGACCCTCGGCCGCGCATGCTCAGTCACCCACACACACACTCATAGCATTCAGCTGGACAGTTGACAGGTGTGATAGCTACGGGGAGCCGGACCGCGATCATCAGAACCGTGGCCAAGTTAAACCCAGCCCTCGGACATGCTCAGTCACCACACACACACTCATATCAGCCAGCTGGACAGTTGACAGCTGTGATAGCTACGGGGAGCCGGGCCACGGCGATCAGAACCGTAGCCAGGCTAAACCCAGTTCTCGGACAGTGGGACCCTCGACCGCGCATGCTCAGTCACCCACACACACACTCATAGCATTCAGCTGGACAGTTGACAGGTGTGATAGCTACGGGGAGCCGGACCGCGATCATCAGAACCGTGGCCAAGTTAAACCCAGCCCTCGGACATGCTCAGTCACCCACACACACACTCATATCAGCCAGCTGGACAGTTGACAGCTGTGATAGCTACGGGGAGCCGGGCCACGGCGATCAGAACCGTAGCCAGGCTAAACCCAGTTCTCGGACAGTGGGACCCTCGACCGCGCATGCTCAGTCACCCACACACACACTCATAGCATTCAGCTGGCCAGCTGGCCGCTGTGATAGCTACGGGGAGCCGGACCGCGGTCATCAGAACCGTAGCCAGGCTAAACCCAGCCCTCGGACAGTGGGACCCTCGGCCGCGCATGCTCAGTCACCCACACACACACTCATAGCATTCAGCTGGACAGCTGGACGCTGTGATAGCTACGGGGAGCCGGACCGCGGTCATCAGAACCGTGGCCAAGTTAAACCCAGCCCTCGGACATGCTCAGTCACCCACACACACACTCATATCAGCCAGCTGGACAGTTGACAGCTGTGATAGCTACGGGGAGCCGGGCCACGGCGATCAGAACCGTAGCCAGGCTAAACCCAGTCCTCGGACAGTGGGACCCTCGACCGCGCATGCTCAGTCACCCACACACACACTCATAGCATTCAGCTGGCCAGCTGGACGCTGTGATAGCTACGGGGAGCCGGACCGCGGTCATCAGAACCGTAGCCAGGCTAAACCCAGCCCTCGGACATGCTCAGTCACTCACACACACACTCATATCAGCAAGCTGGCCAGTTGACAGGTGTGATAGCTACGGGGAGTCGGACCGCGGTCATCAGAACCGTAGCCAGGCTAAACCCAGCCCTCGGACAGTGGGACCCTCGGCCGCGCATGCTCAGTCACCCACACACACATCATAGCATTCAGCTGGCCAGCTGGCCAGCTGGACGCTGTGATAGCTACGGGGAGCCGGACCGCGGTCATCAGAACCGTGGACAAGTTAAACCCAGCCCTCGGACATGCTCAGTCACCCACACACACACTCATATCAGCCAGCTGGGCAGTTGACAGGTGTGATAGCTACGGGGAGTCGGACCGCGGTCATCAGAACCGTAGCCAGGCTAAACCCAGCCCTCGGACAGTGGGACCCTCGGCCGCGCATGCTCAGTCACACACACACACTCATAGCATTCAGCTGGACAGTTGACAGGTGTGATAGCTACGGGGAGCCGGACCGCGATCATCAGAACCGTGGCCAAGTTAAACGCAGCCCTCGGACATGCTCAGTCACCCACACACACACTGAAAGCATTCAGCTGGCCAGCTGGCCGCTGTGATAGCTACGGGGAGCCGGACCGCGGTCATCAGAACCGTAGCCAGGCTAAACCCAGCCCTCGGACATGCTCAGTCACCCACACATACACTCATATCAGCCAGCTGGACAGTTGACAGCTGTGATAGCTACGGGGAGCCGGGCCACGGCGATCAGAACCGTAGCCAGGCTAAACCCAGTCCTCGGACAGTGGGACCCTCGACCGCGCATGCTCAGTCACCCACACACACACTCATAGCATTCAGCTGGCCAGCTGGCCGCTGTGATAGCTACGGGGAGCCGGACCGCGGTCATCAGAACCGTAGCCAGGCTAAACCCAGCCCTCGGACAGTGGGACCCTCGGCCGCGCATGCTCAGTCACCCACACACACACTCATAGCATTCAGCTGGACAGTTGACAGGTGTGATAGCTACGGGGAGCCGGACCGCGATCATCAGAACCGTGGCCAAGTTAAACCCAGCCCTCGGACATGCTCAGTCACCCACACACACACTCATATCAGCCAGCTGGACAGTTGACAGCTGTGATAGCTACGGGGAGCCGGGCCACGGCGATCAGAACCGTAGCCAGGCTAAACCCAGTTCTCGGACAGTGGGACCCTCGACCGCGCATGCTCAGTCACCCACACACACACTCATAGCATTCAGCTGGACAGTTGACAGGTGTGATAGCTACGGGGAGCCGGACCGCGATCATCAGAACCGTGGCCAAGTTAAACCCAGCCCTCGGACATGCTCAGTCACCCACACACACACTCATATCAGCCAGCTGGACAGTTGACAGCTGTGATAGCTACGGGGAGCCGGGCCACGGCGATCAGAACCGTAGCCAGGCTAAACCCAGTTCTCGGACAGTGGGACCCTCGACCGCGCATGCTCAGTCACCACACACACACTCATAGCATTCAGCTGGCCAGCTGGCCGCTGTGATAGCTACGGGGAGCCGGACCGCGGTCATCAGAACCGTAGCCAGGCTAAACCCAGCCCTCGGACAGTGGGACCCTCGGCCGCGCATGCTCAGTCACCCACACACACACTCATAGCATTCAGCTGGACAGCTGGACGCTGTGATAGCTACGGGGAGCCGGACCGCGGTCATCAGAACCGTGGCCAAGTTAAACCCAGCCCTCGGACATGCTCAGTCACCCACACACACACTCATATCAGCCAGCTGGACAGTTGACAGCTGTGATAGCTACGGGGAGCCGGGCCACGGCGATCAGAACCGTAGCCAGGCTAAACCCAGTCCTCGGACAGTGGGACCCTCGACCGCGCATGCTCAGTCACCCACACACACACTCATAGCATTCAGCTGGCCAGCTGGACGCTGTGATAGCTACGGGGAGCCGGACCGCGGTCATCAGAACCGTAGCCAGGCTAAACCCAGCCCTCGGACATGCTCAGTCACTCACACACACACTCATATCAGCAAGCTGGCCAGTTGACAGGTGTGATAGCTACGGGGAGTCGGACCGCGGTCATCAGAACCGTAGCCAGGCTAAACCCAGCCCTCGGACAGTGGGACCCTCGGCCGCGCATGCTCAGTCACCCACACACACACTCATAGCATTCAGCTGGCCAGCTGGCAGCTGGACGCTGTGATAGCTACGGGGAGCCGGACCGCGGTCATCAGAACCGTGGACAAGTTAAACCCAGCCCTCGGACATGCTCAGTCACCCACACACACACTCATATCAGCCAGCTGGGCAGTTGACAGGTGTGATAGCTACGGGGAGTCGGACCGCGGTCATCAGAACCGTAGCCAGGCTAAACCCAGCCCTCGGACAGTGGGACCCTCGGCCGCGCATGCTCAGTCACCCACACACACACTCATAGCATTCAGCTGGACAGTTGACAGGTGTGATAGCTACGGGGAGCCGGACCGCGGTCATCAGAACCGTGGCCAAGTTAAACGCAGCCCTCGGACATGCTCAGTCACCCACACACACACTCATAGCATTCAGCTGGCCAGCTGGACGCTGTGATAGCTACGGGGAGCCGGACCGCGGTCATCAGAACCGTAGCCAGGCTAAACCCAGCCCTCGGACATGCTCAGTCACCACACACACACTCATATCAGCCAGCTGGACAGTTGACAGCTGTGATAGCTACGGGGAGCCGGGCCACGGCGATCAGAACCGTAGCCAGGCTAAACCCAGTCCTCGGACAGTGGGACCCTCGACCGCGCATGCTCAGTCACCCACACACACACTCATAGCATTCAGCTGGCCAGCTGGCCGCTGTGATAGCTACGGGGAGCCGGACCGCGGTCATCAGAACCGTAGCCAGGCTAAACCCAGCCCTCGGACAGTGGGACCCTCGGCCGCGCATGCTCAGTCACCCACACACACTCATAGCATTCAGCTGGACAGTTGACAGGTGTGATAGCTACGGGGAGCCGGACCGCGATCATCAGAACCGTGGCCAAGTTAAACCCAGCCCTCGGACATGCTCAGTCACCCACACACACACTCATATCAGCCAGCTGGACAGTTGACAGCTGTGATAGCTACGGGGAGCCGGGCCACGGCGATCAGAACCGTAGCCAGGCTAAACCCAGTTCTCGGACAGTGGGACCCTCGACCGCGCATGCTCAGTCACCCACACACACACTCATAGCATTCAGCTGGACAGTTGACAGGTGTGATAGCTACGGGGAGCCGGACCGCGATCATCAGAACCGTGGCCAAGTTAAACCCAGCCCTCGGACATGCTCAGTCACCCACACACACACTCATATCAGCCAGCTGGACAGTTGACAGCTGTGATAGCTACGGGGAGCCGGGCCACGGCGATCAGAACCGTAGCCAGGCTAAACCCAGTTCTCGGACAGTGGGACCCTCGACCGCGCATGCTCAGTCACCCACACACACACTCATAGCATTCAGCTGGCCAGCTGGCCGCTGTGATAGCTACGGGGAGCCGGACCGCGGTCATCAGAACCGTAGCCAGGCTAAACCCAGCCCTCGGACAGTGGGACCCTCGGCCGCGCATGCTCAGTCACCCACACACACACTCATAGCATTCAGCTGGACAGCTGGACGCTGTGATAGCTACGGGGAGCCGGACCGCGGTCATCAGAACCGTGGCCAAGTTAAACCCAGCCCTCGGACATGCTCAGTCACCCACACACACACTCATATCAGCCAGCTGGACAGTTGACAGCTGTGATAGCTACGGGGAGCCGGGCCACGGCGATCAGAACCGTAGCCAGGCTAAACCCAGTCCTCGGACAGTGGGACCCTCGACCGCGCATGCTCAGTCACCCACACACACACTCATAGCATTCAGCTGGCCAGCTGGACGCTGTGATAGCTACGGGGAGCCGGACCGCGGTCATCAGAACCGTAGCCAGGCTAAACCCAGCCCTCGGACATGCTCAGTCACTCACACACACACTCATATCAGCAGCTGGCCAGTTGACAGGTGTGATAGCTACGGGGAGTCGGACCGCGGTCATCAGAACCGTAGCCAGGCTAAACCCAGCCCTCGGACAGTGGGACCCTCGGCCGCGCATGCTCAGTCACCCACACACACACTCATAGCATTCAGCTGGACAGTTGACAGCTGTGATAGCTACGGGGAGCCGGACCGCGATCATCAGAACCGTGGCCAAGTTAAACCCAGCCCTCGGACATGCTCAGTCACCCACACACACACTCATAGCATTCAGCTGGCCAGTGGCAGCTGTGATAGCTACGGGGAGCCGGACCGCGGTCATCAGAACCGTAGCCAGGCTAAACCCAGCCCTCGGACAGTGGGACCCTCGGCCGCGCATGCTCAGTCACCCACACACACACTCATAGCATTCAGCTGGCCAGCTGGACGCTGTGATAGCTACGGGGAGCCGGACCGCGGTCATCAGAACCGTGGCCAAGTTAAACCCAGCCCTCGGACATGCTCAGTCACACACACACACTCATATCAGCCAGCTGGACAGTTGACAGCTGTGATAGCTACGGGGAGCCGGGCCACGGCGATCAGAACCGTAGCCAGGCTAAACCCAGTCCTCGGACAGTGGGACCCTCGACCGCGCATGCTCAGTCACCCACACACACACTCATAGCATTCAGCTGGCCAGCTGGACGCTGTGATAGCTACGGGGAGCCGGACCGCGGTCATCAGAACCGTAGCCAGGCTAAACCCAGCCCTCGGACAGTGGGACCCTCGGCCGCGCATGCTCAGTCACCCACACACACACTCATAGCATTCAGCTGGCCAGCTGGACGCTGTGATAGCTACGGGGAGCCGGACCGCGGTCATCAGAACCGTGGCCAAGTTAAACCCAGCCCTCGGACATGCTCAGTCACCCACACACACACTCATAGCATTCAGCTGGACAGTGGACGCTGTGATAGCTACGGGGAGCCGGGCCACGGCGATCAGAACCGTAGCCAGGCTAAACCCAGTTCTCGGACAGTGGGACCTCGACCGCGCATGCTCAGTCACCCACACACACTCATAGCATTCAGCTGGCCAGCTGGACGCTGTGATAGCTACGGGGAGCCGGACCGCGGTCATCAGAACCGTAGCCAGGCTAAACCCAGTTCTCGGACAGTGGGACCCTCGACCGCGCATGCTCAGTCACCCACACACACACTCATAGCATTCAGCTGGCCAGCTGGCAGCTGTGATAGCTACGGGGAGCCGGACCGCGGTCATCAGAACCGTAGCCAGGCTAAACCCAGCCCTCGGACAGTGGGACCCTCGGCCGCGCATGCTCAGTCACCCACACACACACTCATAGCATTCAGCTGGCCAGCTGGACGCTGTGATAGCTACGGGGAGCCGGACCGCGGTCATCAGAACCGTGGCCAAGTTAAACCCAGCCCTCGGACATGCTCAGTCACCCACACACACACTCATATCAGCCAGCTGGACAGTTGACAGCTGTGATAGCTACGGGGAGCGGGCCACGGCGATCAGAACCGTAGCCAGGCTAAACCCAGTCCTCGGACAGTGGGACCCTCGACCGCGCATGCTCAGTCACCCACACACACACTCATAGCATTCAGCTGGCCAGCTGGACGCTGTGATAGCTACGGGGAGCCGGACCGCGGTCATCAGAACCGTAGCCAGGCTAAACCCAGCCCTCGGACATGCTCAGTCACCCACACACACACTCATAGCATTCAGCTGGCCAGCTGGCCGCTGTGATAGCTACGGGGAGCCGGACCGCGGTCATCAGAACCGTAGCCAGGCTAAACCCAGCCCTCGGACAGTGGGACCCTCGGCCGCGCATGCTCAGTCACCCACACACACACTCATAGCATTCAGCTGGACAGTTGACAGGTGTGATAGCTACGGGGAGCCGGACCGCGATCATCAGAACCGTGGCCAAGTTAAACCCAGCCCTCGGACATGCTCAGTCACCCACACACACACTCATATCAGCCAGCTGGACAGTTGACAGCTGTGATAGCTACGGGGAGCCGGGCCACGGCGATCAGAACCGTAGCCAGGCTAAACCCAGTTCTCGGACAGTGGGACCCTCGACCGCGCATGCTCAGTCACCCACACACACACTCATAGCATTCAGCTGGACAGTTGACAGGTGTGATAGCTACGGGGAGCCGGACCGCGATCATCAGAACCGTGGCCAAGTTAAACCCAGCCCTCGGACATGCTCAGTCACCCACACACACACTCATATCAGCAGCTGGACAGTTGACAGCTGTGATAGCTACGGGGAGCCGGGCCACGGCGATCAGAACCGTAGCCAGGCTAAACCCAGTTCTCGGACAGTGGGACCCTCGACCGCGCATGCTCAGTCACCCACACACACACTCATAGCATTCAGCTGGCCAGCTGGCCGCTGTGATAGCTACGGGGAGCCGGACCGCGGTCATCAGAACCGTAGCCAGGCTAAACCCAGCCCTCGGACAGTGGGACCCTCGGCCGCGCATGCTCAGTCACCCACACACACACTCATAGCATTCAGCTGGACAGCTGGACGCTGTGATAGCTACGGGGAGCCGGACCGCGGTCATCAGAACCGTGGCCAAGTTAAACCCAGCCCTCGGACATGCTCAGTCACCACACACACACTCATATCAGCCAGCTGGACAGTTGACAGCTGTGATAGCTACGGGGAGCCGGGCCACGGCGATCAGAACCGTAGCCAGGCTAAACCCAGTCCTCGGACAGTGGGACCCTCGACCGCGCATGCTCAGTCACCCACACACACATCATAGCATTCAGCTGGCCAGCTGGACGCTGTGATAGCTACGGGGAGCCGGACCGCGGTCATCAGAACCGTAGCCAGGCTAAACCCAGCCCTCGGACATGCTCAGTCACTCACACACACACTCATATCAGCAAGCTGGCCAGTTGACAGGTGTGATAGCTACGGGGAGTCGGACCGCGGTCATCAGAACCGTAGCCAGGCTAAACCCAGCCCTCGGACAGTGGGACCCTCGGCCGCGCATGCTCAGTCACCCACACACACACTCATAGCATTCAGCTGGCCAGTGGCCAGCTGGACGCTGTGATAGCTACGGGGAGCCGGACCGCGGTCATCAGAACCGTGGACAAGTTAAACCCAGCCCTCGGACATGCTCAGTCACCCACACACACACTCATATCAGCCAGCTGGGCAGTTGACAGGTGTGATAGCTACGGGGAGTCGGACCGCGGTCATCAGAACCGTAGCCAGGCTAAACCCAGCCCTCGGACAGTGGGACCCTCGGCCGCGCATGCTCAGTCACCCACACACACACTCATAGCATTCAGCTGGACAGTTGACAGGTGTGATAGCTACGGGGAGCCGGACCGCGATCATCAGAACCGTGGCCAAGTTAAACGCAGCCCTCGGACATGCTCAGTCACCCACACACACACTCAAAGCATTCAGCTGGCCAGCTGGCCGCTGTGATAGCTACGGGGAGCCGGACCGCGGTCATCAGAACCGTAGCCAGGCTAAACCCAGCCCTCGGACATGCTCAGTCACCCACACACACACTCATATCAGCCAGCTGGACAGTTGACAGCTGTGATAGCTACGGGGAGCCGGGCCACGGCGATCAGAACCGTAGCCAGGCTAAACCCAGTCCTCGGACAGTGGGACCCTCGACCGCGCATGCTCAGTCACCCACACACACATCATAGCATTCAGCTGGCCAGCTGGCGCTGTGATAGCTACGGGGAGCCGGACCGCGGTCATCAGAACCGTAGCCAGGCTAAACCCAGCCCTCGGACAGTGGGACCCTCGGCCGCGCATGCTCAGTCACCACACACACACTCATAGCATTCAGCTGGACAGTTGACAGGTGTGATAGCTACGGGGAGCCGGACCGCGATCATCAGAACCGTGGCCAAGTTAAACCCAGCCCTCGGACATGCTCAGTCACCACACACACACTCATATCAGCCAGCTGGACAGTTGACAGCTGTGATAGCTACGGGGAGCCGGGCCACGGCGATCAGAACCGTAGCCAGGCTAAACCCAGTTCTCGGACAGTGGGACCCTCGCCGCGCATGCTCAGTCACCCACACACACACTCATAGCATTCAGCTGGACAGTTGACAGGTGTGATAGCTACGGGGAGCCGGACCGCGATCATCAGAACCGTGGCCAAGTTAAACCCAGCCCTCGGACATGCTCAGTCACCACACACACACTCATATCAGCCAGCTGGACAGTTGACAGCTGTGATAGCTACGGGGAGCCGGGCCACGGCGATCAGAACCGTAGCCAGGCTAAACCCAGTTCTCGGACAGTGGGACCCTCGACGCGCATGCTCAGTCACCCACACACACACTCATAGCATTCAGCTGGCCAGCTGGCCGCTGTGATAGCTACGGGGAGCCGGACCGCGGTCATCAGAACCGTAGCCAGGCTAAACCCAGCCCTCGGACAGTGGGACCCTCGGCCGCGCATGCTCAGTCACCCACACACACACTCATAGCATTCAGCTGGACAGCTGGACGCTGTGATAGCTACGGGGAGCCGGACCGCGGTCATCAGAACCGTGGCCAAGTTAAACCCAGCCCTCGGACATGCTCAGTCACCCACACACACACTCATATCAGCCAGCTGGACAGTTGACAGCTGTGATAGCTACGGGGAGCCGGGCCACGGCGATCAGAACCGTAGCCAGGCTAAACCCAGTCCTCGGACAGTGGGACCCTCGACCGCGCATGCTCAGTCACCCACACACACACTCATAGCATTCAGCTGGCCAGCTGGACGCTGTGATAGCTACGGGGAGCCGGACCGCGGTCATCAGAACCGTAGCCAGGCTAAACCCAGCCCTCGGACATGCTCAGTCACTCACACACACTCATATCAGCAAGCTGGCCAGTTGACAGGTGTGATAGCTACGGGGAGTCGGACCGCGGTCATCAGAACCGTAGCCAGGCTAAACCCAGCCCTCGGACAGTGGGACCTCGGCCGCGCATGCTCAGTCACCCACACACACACTCATAGCATTCAGCTGGCCAGCTGGCCAGCTGGACGCTGTGATAGCTACGGGGAGCCGGACCGCGGTCATCAGAACCGTGGACAAGTTAAACCCAGCCCTCGGACATGCTCAGTCACCCACACACACACTCATATCAGCCAGCTGGGCAGTTGACAGGTGTGATAGCTACGGGGAGTCGGACCGCGGTCATCAGAACCGTAGCCAGGCTAAACCCAGCCCTCGGACAGTGGGACCCTCGGCCGCGCATGCTCAGTCACCCACACACACACTCATAGCATTCAGCTGGACAGTTGACAGGTGTGATAGCTACGGGGAGCCGGACCGCGATCATCAGAACCGTGGCCAAGTTAAACGCAGCCCTCGGACATGCTCAGTCACCCACACACACACTGAAAGCATTCAGCTGGCCAGCTGGCGCTGTGATAGCTACGGGGAGCCGGACCGCGGTCATCAGAACCGTAGCCAGGCTAAACCCAGCCCTCGGACATGCTCAGTCACCCACACATACACTCATATCAGCCAGCTGGACAGTTGACAGCTGTGATAGCTACGGGGAGCGGGCCACGGCGATCAGAACCGTAGCCAGGCTAAACCAGTCCTCGGACAGTGGGACCCTCGACCGCGCATGCTCAGTCACCCACACACACACTCATAGCATTCAGCTGGCCAGCTGGCCGCTGTGATAGCTACGGGGAGCCGGACCGCGGTCATCAGAACCGTAGCCAGGCTAAACCCAGCCCTCGGACAGTGGGACCCTCGGCCGCGCATGCTCAGTCACCCACACACACACTCATAGCATTCAGCTGGACAGTTGACAGGTGTGATAGCTACGGGGAGCCGGACCGCGATCATCAGAACCGTGGCCAAGTTAAACCCAGCCCTCGGACATGCTCAGTCACCCACACACACACTCATATCAGCCAGCTGGACAGTTGACAGCTGTGATAGCTACGGGGAGCGGGCCACGGCGATCAGAACCGTAGCCAGGCTAAACCCAGTTCTCGGACAGTGGGACCCTCGACGCGCATGCTCAGTCACCCACACACACACTCATAGCATTCAGCTGGACAGTTGACAGGTGTGATAGCTACGGGGAGCCGGACCGCGATCATCAGAACCGTGGCCAAGTTAAACCCAGCCCTCGGACATGCTCAGTCACCCACACACACACTCATATCAGCCAGCTGGACAGTTGACAGCTGTGATAGCTACGGGGAGCCGGGCCACGGCGATCAGAACCGTAGCCAGGCTAAACCCAGTTCTCGGACAGTGGGACCCTCGACCGCGCATGCTCAGTCACCCACACACACTCATAGCATTCAGCTGGCCAGCTGGCCGCTGTGATAGCTACGGGGAGCCGGACCGCGGTCATCAGAACCGTAGCCAGGCTAAACCCAGCCTCGGACAGTGGGACCCTCGGCCGCGCATGCTCAGTCACCCACACACACACTCATAGCATTCAGCTGGACAGCTGGACGCTGTGATAGCTACGGGGAGCCGGACCGCGGTCATCAGAACCGTGGCCAAGTTAAACCCAGCCCTCGGACATGCTCAGTCACCCACACACACACTCATATCAGCCAGCTGGACAGTTGACAGCTGTGATAGCTACGGGGAGCCGGGCCACGGCGATCAGAACCGTAGCCAGGCTAAACCCAGTCCTCGGACAGTGGGACCCTCGACGCGCATGCTCAGTCACCCACACACACACTCATAGCATTCAGCTGGCCAGCTGGACGCTGTGATAGCTACGGGGAGCCGGACCGCGGTCATCAGAACCGTAGCCAGGCTAAACCCAGCCCTCGGACATGCTCAGTCACTCACACACACACTCATATCAGCAAGCTGGCCAGTTGACAGGTGTGATAGCTACGGGGAGTCGGACCGCGGTCATCAGAACCGTAGCCAGGCTAAACCCAGCCCTCGGACAGTGGGACCCTCGGCGCGCATGCTCAGTCACCCACACACACACTCATAGCATTCAGCTGGCCAGCTGGCCAGCTGGACGCTGTGATAGCTACGGGGAGCCGGACCGCGGTCATCAGAACCGTGGACAAGTTAAACCCAGCCCTCGGACATGCTCAGTCACCCACACACACACTCATAGCATTCAGCTGGACAGTTGACAGGTGTGATAGCTACGGGGAGCCGGACCGCGATCATCAGAACCGTGGCCAAGTTAAACCAGCCCTCGGACATGCTCAGTCACCCACACACACATGAAAGCATTCAGCTGGCCAGCTGGCCGCTGTGATAGCTACGGGGAGCCGGACCGCGGTCATCAGAACCGTAGCCAGGCTAAACCCAGCCCTCGGACAGTGGGACCCTCGGCCGCGCATGCTCAGTCACCCACACACACACTCATAGCATTCAGCTGGCCAGCTGGACGCTGTGATAGCTACGGGGAGCCGGACCGCGGTCATCAGAACCGTGGCCAAGTAAACCCAGCCCTCGGACATGCTCAGTCACCCACACACACACTCATATCAGCCAGCTGGACAGTTGACAGCTGTGATAGCTACGGGGAGCGGGCCACGGCGATCAGAACCGTAGCCAGGCTAAACCAGTCCTCGGACAGTGGGACCCTCGACCGCGCATGCTCAGTCACCCACACACACACTCATAGCATTCAGCTGGCCAGCTGGACGCTGTGATAGCTACGGGGAGCCGGACCGCGGTCATCAGAACGTAGCCAGGCTAAACCCAGCCCCGGACAGTGGGACCCTCGGCCGCGCATGCTCAGTCACCCACACACACACTCATAGCATTCAGCTGGCCAGCTGGACGCTGTGATAGCTACGGGGAGCCGGACCGCGGTCATCAGAACCGTGGCCAAGTTAAACCAGCCTCGGACATGCTCAGTCACCCACACAACACTCATCAGCCAGCTGGACAGTTGACAGCTGTGATAGCTACGGGGAGCCGGGCCACGGCGATCAGAACCGTAGCCAGGCTAAACCCAGCCCTCGGACAGTGGGACCCTCGACCGCGCATGCTCAGTCACCCACACACACACTCATAGCATTCAGCTGGCCAGCTGGACGCTGTGATAGCTACGGGGAGCCGGACCGCGGTCATCAGAACCGTAGCCAGGCTAAACCCAGCCCTCGGACAGTGGGACCCTCGGCCGCGCATGCTCAGTCACCCACACACACACTCATAGCATTCAGCTGGACAGTTGACAGGTGTGATAGCTACGGGGAGCCGGACCGCGATCATCAGAACCGTGGCCAAGTTAACCCAGCCCTCGGACATGCTCAGTCACCCAACACACACTCATATCAGCCAGCTGGACAGTTGACAGCTGTGATAGCTACGGGGAGCCGGGCCACGGCGATCAGAACCGTAGCCAGGCTAAACCCAGTTCTCGGACAGTGGGACCCTCGACCGCGCATGCTCAGTCACCCACACACACACTCATAGCATTCAGCTGGCCAGCTGGCCGCTGTGATAGCTACGGGGAGCCGGACCGCGGTCATCAGAACCGTAGCCAGGCTAAACCCAGCCCTCGGACAGTGGGACCCTCGGCGCGCATGCTCAGTCACCCACAACACCACTCATAGCATTCAGCTGGCCAGCTGGACGCTGTGATAGCTACGGGGAGCCGGACCGCGGTCATCAGAACCGTGGCCAAGTTAAACCCAGCCCTCGGACTGCTCAGTCACCACACACACACTCATATCAGCCAGCTGGACAGTTGACAGCTGTGATAGCTACGGGGAGCGGGCCACGGCGATCAGAACCGTAGCCAGGCTAAACCCAGTCCTCGGACAGTGGGACCCTCGACGCGCATGCTCAGTCCCACACACACACTCATAGCATTCAGCTGGCCAGCTGGACGCTGTGATAGCTACGGGGAGCCGGACCGCGGTCATCAGAACCGTAGCCAGGCTAAACCCAGCCCTCGGACATGCTCAGTCACCCAACACACATCATAGCATTCAGCTGGCCAGCTGGCAGCTGTGATAGCTACGGGGAGCGGACCGCGGTCATCAGAACCGTAGCCAGGCTAAACCCAGCCCTCGGACAGTGGGACCCTCGGCCGCGCATGCTCAGTCACCCACACACACACTCATAGCATTCAGCTGGACAGTTGACAGGTGTGATAGCTACGGGGAGCCGGACCGCGGTCATCAGAACCGTGGCCAAGTTAAACCCAGCCCTCGGACATGCTCAGTCACCCACACACACACTCATATCAGCCAGCTGGACAGTTGACAGCTGTGATAGCTACGGGGAGCGGGACACGGCGATCAGAAACGTAGCCAGGCTAAACCCAGTCCTCGGACAGTGGGACCCTCGACCGCGCATGCTCAGTCACCCAACACACACTCATAGCATTCAGCTGGCCAGCTGGCCGCTGTGATAGCTACGGGGAGCCGGACCGCGGTCATCAGAACCGTAGCCAGGCTAAACCAGCCCTCGGACAGTGGGACCCTCGGCCGCGCATGCTCAGTCACCCACACACACACTCATAGCATTCAGCTGGCCAGTGACGCTGTGATAGCTACGGGGAGCCGGACCGCGGTCATCAGAACCGTGGCCAAGTTAAACCCAGCCCTCGGACATGCTCAGTCACCCACACACACACTCATATCAGCCAGCTGGACAGTTGACAGCTGTGATAGCTACGGGGAGCCGGGCCACGGCGATCAGAACCGTAGCCAGGCTAAACCAGTCCTCGGACAGTGGGACCCTCGACGCGCATGCTCAGTCACCCACACACACACTCATAGCATTCAGCTGGCCAGCGTGACAGGCTGTGATAGCTACGGGGAGCCGGACGCGGTCATCAGAACCGTAGCCAGGCTAAACCCAGCCCTCGGACAGTGGGACCCTCGGCCGCGCATGCTCAGTCACCCACACACACACTCATAGCATTCAGCTGGCCAGCTGGACGCTGTGATAGCTACGGGGAGCCGGACCGCGGTCATCAGAACCGTGGCCAAGTTAA
>JAFELL010003141.1:0-26649 GCA_019059645.1 Caranx melampygus | reverse complement strand
ACCAGACTGAACCACTGAGGCCTCCACCTTACATTGGCCTGCTGACAGCGTGCAGCTGTGGCTGAGGGAAGTCAAGCCTGCAGGCATCTGTCACAGACTTTAATAAGTTAAAATGGACCTGATGGTGCGCTGGAGGAAAGGTCAAGGTCACAGGATGACTGTGACTCGGTCTTACACCAGAGGTCCGACGGCCGCTCACTCATGGTGGAACCATGTCGGTGCTGATCCAGTGGGTCGTCCTCTTCGCCGGCCTCAGTGGACACAACGCCGCCTGTCACTGAGGGTGGAGGACACACGTCAGGTTACTGATCCATAACTGATCAATTCAGGTCACTGCAGCTGTTTACAGTCAGCCATGATCAGTTCACCTGCAATTATCAATCAATCATCAATCAATCATCAATCTGACCACACAGCTGCAGTACTAAAGTGAGGAGGCTGCCGAGTTTCCCCGTTACAGTTAGTTACAGTTACAGAACACCGGTAGTAACATCTGAGTCACGTGACACTCCGTTATAATGAAGCAGCCGGTGATGTGTTCACGGACTGTAGTAAAACAGAAGCTTTACTGAAAACTCTGCATTGTCCTCAGGAATTTATATCTTATTAGAAATATCATAAACATCCTCCATGGTAACAGCTGTTCCTGTGTCAACATGTGACGTCAGTGTGACGTGCTGAGCTGATCGATTATTGACTGAGATCATGTTTCCCTCACAGGAGCTGATCCCGCCTCCTCCTGAGGTCTGGATGGGAGGGGGGGGTCGGACCAGAAAACACTCCACACCAACATGGACAAACTAAAGTTCCCTGTAACTTGGAGTCTTGTCTCCGGTCGAACCGGAGCGGACCGGAGCGGCGACCGGCCCGGTGCCGCCGCCGCCGCCGCCGCCGCCGCCGCTCGGAGCTGCGCCACAGCGGCCGCTCTCGCGGCTGCAGGCTGCTGCAATCTGCCTGCAGTTTTCGGAAGCCATTTTCACTGGCCACAGTGGCTACCGCGATACGGACCCACCTTGTGCACGGGACGCAGGGGACACAGACCCTGTCCCCCCGGGTGAAGCGGGGCTCTCTCGCCGCCCCCGCCGCCGACCACCGAGCCCCGGCCGCTGATCCGCGGCGGCAAAGTTTCCGTTAATTTTTGCAACGACTCAGTCGCCTCCCCGAGCTGTGACCACCATGTTTTATCACAGGAAATGACATGGAAAACGGAAGAAAGCAAATGCGCAAAATTAAAGTTAACAAGAGAATTTGGTCCGACGGAGAGACCGGAGAGACCGGACCGGTCCCGGTCAGACCGTGTCCCGGTCACAGGGTCCGGTCCGGTCAGAGCGGACAGTGCCACGGTGCCACGGAGCTGACCGAGAGAAACACGGTGGATTCACCGTTAATGTCGAAACACCCGTTACAAAACACAGTGAACATGATCATGTGACACCGTGAAACATAACGACGGTGCAGGAGAGAGGTGTGTGTGTGTGTGTGTGTCACTGTCAGAATGAAGTGAACTCAGCATGTGTTCCCACACACACACATGACATGAGGTGAAACACAACATCTACTCAGTCTGATCATTATTTATTGATTAAATGATCAGATCAGATCAGTGTGTTGATCAGAACAGAATATTGATTAAGTTCAGTAAAACCAAGCTGCTGCATCATCTGAGGTTCACGGACACACGCTCACACTCACAGCAACACGTACCACTATATTCACTGTCACACAAGGTGTGTAAGAGTGGCAACCATTTTGTTTTGGGTTGGCTGTCTCCTTGTGGACACGATGTCTCAGAGACACCTGGACAGACCTTCTGTGAACTGGGACCAGACTCTGGACGTGACACTCATTCAGAAAGATTCAATTTCACATGAAACATTAAAGTTACAAACAAACAGGAGCTGGTTTGTTGGATTGATCGCAGAAGATACAGGTCCATCAGAGCCCCCCCCCCCATGTTTTACACTCTGGCCTCTCTGGCATGTTGCTCTTGTATTCGTTGAGCTTCTGCTCTCAGGCTCCTGTCATGCTCCTCCTGTAGTCTGAACACTTCGCTCTCGGCCTCTTCAAGCTTGATTTTTTAATCTCTTCTTCATATTTTTCCTGAAGTTTTCCTCTCTGTTTCCTCTCTCTCTTTGTGGATCTGCTCTTCTTTTCTTTCAGGATCCGTTGCTTCCTGGAACATCTCATTAGTGTCGTGGCTTCCTCCGTTCTTCCGGACAATGCTTCTGATCTTCTGGAGCAGCTCACTGACCTGAGAACGAGTCTCCTGGTTCTTCAGCTTGTTATTGAAGACGTGGTACTGACCATTGCATCTATCGACTAGCTCCTGAAGATCTAAGGATCCATCCAAGAACTCCTCAGTTGTGATGTCTTCAAGAAGGTCACCACCGGTGCAGCTGCTGCTGGTGCAGCGGCGGCACAGTTCATCCTGTTGACCTTTTTTCCATCACTTCAGTGAGTTCAGAAACATTATTTTAAGGTGGAGAAACTTCAGCGTGATGCTCCCAGAGCCTCTGCCTGCACTGTGTTCACTGCTGCTGCTCTGTTTAGTCCCTGTGAAGCACTTTGTGACTCTGTGCTGTGAAAGGTGCTGTAGAAATAAAGACTGACTACTGACGTGGAAGAAGACATGTCAACATTTCAGCTGCGCCCATATTGCAGATTTTACGGTAAGTAAATACATGGAGGCAGCAAGAGGAGAAGTCAGTGCTAGGATGTTACAGTGTGTACTAACCTCTGGTTTTCAAAATAAGATGCGGTTATTGAAAGGCAATAAAAAGAGATGTGTCCCTATGATCCAACACTGGTTTTGAGTCATTATGTCACATGACCTGGAAGCTATTGAGCTAATATATATATATATAAATATATGAGGAGTACATCAATGTTAAGGCACCAACCAGTCTGCTGCAGGGGAAGTTTTATCTTTTCAGAGTCAGCAGTGGATGAAAGAACAACAGAACATCAAACCCTGTCAAGCTGTGGACGCTGTAAAATCTGCTGAGCTGAGCTGTGACTCTGTTTCAGACCATGTGTGTCTGACCTTTGTTCTGAGACTAGACCTCTGATCAGGTCCAGACACAGAGAGACGGTGGCAGTGAGTCTGCAGACTACAGACATGAGATAAAAGCAACTAGTTAGTTAGTCAGCTAACTAGCTAGTAGGTGGCTAACACAGGCAGGCTAACGTCCACACTCCTACATTTTAGCTTTAGTGTCACTTTGTTCTTGGTGTCTGATTTTCCAGAAACTAATGAGACATTTGAAACCTGTTTTATTTTGAAAACCCTGTGGTTGTATTTTATTTTGAAATCGCAGATCGAGTACAGACAGACACAGCAGATGTGCTAATGCTAACTTTCCCTGCTCTGATAAGGTTCCAGGTGTTTTAGCCCCGCCCCCCGTCCACGTGGAGTGATTGGCTTCTTCTGTGCCCCTATCAATACAAACACAGTTCAACAGAACAGAAGTCACCGGGGGGGGGCACACTGAGAGCCACAGGTGAGACAGTGAGCCACCAGCCAGGTAGATGCTCCTCTGTCTCCATGACGACCAAAGTGGGGTGTGGGCAGTAGCTCCCAGAGGACAGCAGGTGGCAGCACAGAGGCAGCAGACTTCTCTCCTCCCCCTGCTCCTCAGGGTGGTGTTGGTGATGGAGGCGCTGTCCATCCGTCTGCAGCCAGACGCTCCTCATGTCTCTGTCTGCAGGAGCCGTGAACCTGGCTCTCCTGCTCCTCACCTGTGTGGGGGGGCGGAGCAGCACCTGTCCAGCTGTGTGCAGGTGTGAAGCCGACGGGACGCTGCAGAGTGTGGACTGTGACGGTGCTGGTCTGAGATCTGTTCCCTCCAACCTGAGCAGCTTCACCTCGGCCCTGTGAGTACAACCATCTACAGCCATCTACAACCAGCTACACTCGTCCCCTCCTCCTCTTCTTCTTCTCTCTTCTTCTCTTCTTCTTCTTCTTCTTCTTTTTGTTTTTATTCTTTTTCCTGTTCGTTCTCTTCTCTTTCTTCTTCTTTTTGTTTTTCCTTCTTCTTCTTCTTCTCTTTTTCCTCTCCTTCTTCATGTTAAAGTTTATTTGATTTTGATAAAACCTTCAGAGAATTTCAATAAACTTTATTCAAACGGACTCAGCAGACGAAACGCTGAGACTAAAACATCAATAATTACATTTTACTTTTGTTCATGTGATTTTATCTTTCAACTAAAAATGAACTGAGTTTGATTAAAACAGGTGAAAAAGTTTTTAATAGTTTTAATAAAACTAATAATCAATAATTGATTTAAATCACCTGAAGATCAAATCTAAACTTTGTGTTTTCACTTCATCTGTTTTTCACTTGTTGAAACAAACGTCACTTTGTGTTTTAACTCAGAGACTCAGGGACGTGTGTGTTACAGTAGAATCTATAATCTATAATCTATAATCTATAAAACAGAGAAGCTTCAACACTGAAACATTTAATATAAAAACAGTTGTTGAAATCTTTTACATGTTGTGTTAAATTCAGATTCTCAGATTTTAAAACCTGATGTTATTGTTTATAATCAATAAATATCAATCGATGCTGATGATGTCATAATTTAAATCGTAAAGTTTTCTCTTTAATGTTTGAACAAAAGAAAAACTTCCTGAAAAAACTCAAAAACCCACACGTCACTGAATTTAAACAAAAACAAAGTGAAAACAGAAAAACAAACAAAACAAACATCTTTAAAAACATTTTCTGTTTGTTTGAATGTGTTCGATTATTGACGGTAAATTATTGATGATATTATTGATGATATTATTGATGATAACAATGAGATGATTTTTCTCAGTTTTGTAACAGAAGCAGAAAATCATTCAGGACGTTTTAAAGTGACGGAGCTTCAGTTAATTATAGATTATTGATCAGTGTTAATCACGTTAGTGTTCGTCCTGTAAAAAACTGTTTGATTTAAACGGTGATCGGCTCAAAGTCAGAGAGTCGCAGGGATTTATACATGACGCTAATAATCTGTGTGTGTGATCGTCTATAATCATATGTTCAGTGCTTTCTCATGCTGTGCCGTCTCCCCGGCTCACAGTGGTGCAGCAGCGAGGTGTGCACCGTCAAACAAACAAACAAACAGACAAACAAACAAACAAACAAACAAACAAACAAACAAACAACAACAACCTGACGTCGCCTTTTTAAAACAGAAACTCACGACAACTTCAGTTTTTCTCGTCTAATTTTGTGTTTCACAGTTTGAGCGGATTTTAACTCAGAGTTTTATGGTTCAAACAGACGTGACATGAACTCAGTATTGATCGGTTTATTGATCAGGTTATTGATTGTCTTTGTTTTATCTGTTTCCAGTCGACTGGCAGGAAACTGTCTGTCACAGATCAACGGAGACGCCTTCACTGTCCTCACTGGACTCACACTGCTGTGAGTTCAATGGTTCCTGTGTGTGTGTGTGTGTGTGTGTGTGTGTGTGGTGTGTGTGTGTGTGTGTTGGAGACATTATCACTTTATAACCCACTCACACTTCACAGTAATTGGTTTAAAATGAGACTAAATGAGGACCCTCCACAAATGGGGGGGGGGTGATGGGAGGCAGCTGCCTCCACTCAGATGGGGGGGGTGGGGTGGGGGCTGCTGACAGAGCAGCAACATGACTCTGAAATGACTGATCAGTTGATTATTGATTATAGAAACAGCTGATCTGACCCCCACCCCCCACCACAGGAACCTGCAGAACAACCAGCTGAGGACAGTTCCCTCTGAAGCTCTGAAGAACCTGAAGAACCTCAGATCTCTGTAAGTCCTGATCATAATCATTCACTCACATTGACGAACCATCAGTAACCAGAGCTGCTCTCTCTCTCTAACCATGACTCAGCATTTTTCAAAAGTATGTTCTGGGCCGTTTTAAGCTTTTATTTTGAAAGGACAGTGAGAGAGACATGAAGCAGGGCGAGTCACACGCAGTAAAGATCAGCTCAGTCGGGAATCGAACCGGTGGTCAGCGGCTTTAGGGCAGAACATGGACCAATGGACCATCCCATAATATAAACTGGTGTAAACTAGAACCTGGTTCTGATCATTGAACCTGCAGCTCAGTGTGAACCAGATGTTTGGCTGCTGCAGTTAACACCTCACAGTGTGTGTGTGTGTGTGTGTGTGTGTGTGTGTGTGTCAGACACCTCAACACAAAAATTACTACCATGCAGCAGAAACATGTGTGGACCACCCGCACACACACACACACACACACACACACAGTGAACAGACTCTGCTGTTTCTTCCAGTCGTCTGGATGCTAACCTGATCTCCTGCGCTGGCCCCACCTCCTTCAGAGGTGTGACATCACTGCGTCACCTGTGGTTGGACGATAATCAGCTGACTCAGGTTCCTGTCGTGCCCTCAGCCGCGTCACGCAGCTGCAGGCTCTGACCCTTGACCTCAACGCCATCAGCACCGTCCCTGACAGAGCCTTCGCCTCCCTGGGACAGCTGCTGGTGCTGTGAGTCCCTCAGGGTGATGTCACTTCCTGTAACACACACACCACATCATAACGCCTCTTAGCATGTTCACTGGAGTCAGCTGAGATCTGATCTGGACCAGAACCTGGTGCTGGTTCTGGTCCAGATCCCGGTCCTGGTCCAGATCTTAAACATGGTCTCAGTTCTCACTTAGTATTATGGTCTGTATCTCCTGTAGACACCTCCGTGGCAACCGTATCCACTCTGTGGGCCGGAGGAGTTTTACTGGACTGAAGCAGCTGGAGACACTGTGAGTCCACCTGACACACACACTCACACACACACACACTCACACACACACACACACACACACACACACACACACACACAATGTGAGGTCTTTACAGTTTAAACGCCTCCGGCTGTAGATCTGGAGGACGTAGATCCGCCTGCGTCACAGCGTGAACTCATCAAAGACTCTGAGGTCACATTATAGCCCCGCCCCTTCTCCCTCCTTCCCCCCTCCCCTCTCTGATCTTGGTCATGTCTCTGCAGAGATCTGAGCTTCAACAGGATCAACAGGTTCCCATCAGCCATCAGGTCCCTGAGCCGCCTGAGAGACCTGTGAGGCCCCACACACACACACACACACACACACACACACAGCAGCTGAACACCAATCACAGACAGAGCTGGCAATTAATTGAAAAACAATCTAAAGCGAGATGAGAGCCTCGAACCGACGTGATCCTGTCCGTGTCAGTTTTCACCTCCTCTCTCCCTCCTGATGCACCGTCACCTGAAAAACACACACCTGGCTGTGTAGTCACGTGACCCCGCCCCATCCAGCGTGCTACATGGAAGCGAAGGGGAGGAAAAGTCAAACACTGAGCTGACTGTGCGACTCAAGCAGCTTTCACCCCCCCCTCCAAAAACCATAATGGAGGGTTTCCGTCTATATTCTGCTGAGTGGCGGCGGCGGCGGCTACGTGACTGTTGCTACCGGAGCACACACACAGACAGGGGCAGACACACAGGACACACACGAGCTAACGTGTCCTAGTTAGTGTGTTTGTTTATTTCCTCTCCTTCTGTGCTCATGTTCTCACTACACACTGTGTGTGTGTATGTGTGTGTGTGTGTGTGTGTGTGTGTGTGTGTATGTGTATGTGTGTGTGTTTGTGTGTATGTGTGTGTGTGTGTGTGTGTGTGTGTGTGTATGTGTATGTGTGTGTGTTTGTGTGTATGTGTGTGTAATCGGTCATTAATCGTAATCGAGGCAAAAAGTTCAGTTAGTCGTGATGTTTGTTTGTTGCCATTGTTGCTCTAATCACAGATCAATAACCTCTCTCTCTCTGACTCCGCCCACAGAAACCTCCAGAACAACAACATCCTGGTCGTCCCTAGCGACGCCTTCTCTGGAAACCCCTCCCTCCGGACCATGTGCGTTCCTCAGGATGACTCAGGTCATGTGACCTGACCTCTGACCTCTGACATCACACTGATGCTGTCATTCTCTGTGTTTAACAGAAACATCAGGAACAACCGTCTCCACACCGTCCAGCTGCAGCCTGAGCCCCAACATCTGTATGTCTCCATGGTGACTACACATCTGTACGTCAACCTGTGACTCCACCTCTGAATCACAAAAATCCAAGATGGCCGCCAACGTTTTTTTCTTTTCACAATAAATGCTCAGTTTTCCGTCGTTCAGGTGTCAGATCAAACATTTAACAGCCAGAACCAGGTCTGTCTCATGTTTGTGTCTCTGACTCTTTGTTTCTGTCTCCAGAGACTCAGAGCTGCAGGACGAGCTCTGCTGCAGAGGAACAGGACACGAGGACGAGTCCTTGAGTCCAGGCGAGACAGAGGACAGAGAGGAAACAGAGGACAGAAAGGAGACAGAGGACAGAGAGGACAGCGGCAGTAAGGACTGTTACTCGCACTCTTGTCCAGTCGTCCGTCTGCAGCAACACAGAGCTTCTGTATATTCACAGGAAGTCAGTGGAGACACGTTGGTGTGTGGCTACGGTGGCCCTGAAGGACAACCTTGTTGGGTTTATTGTTCAGGTCACTGTAGATTTAAGCTGAATAACACTGTTTGTTAGTTAAAGGTACAGTCTGGAGGGTTTTGCCCAGAAATGAAGGCTGGACTTGTACAAATGAAACCCAGCCTCTAGTCCTGTGTGTGTGCTGTCTGTGTCTGTGTCTGTCTCTGCCGCCATGACACCTGCTGCTGCTGCTGCACGAGGCTGCTGCTGCTGCACGAGGCTGCACAGCTGAGCCCGAGAGCAGGGGCCCGGTTTGCTGCAACTGCAACGAACAAACCTCCAGACTCTACCTTTAAATCTCACTGTTTCACACACACACACACACACACACACACACACACACACAAGAAGACTAGATGACTCACCTGACGCTGCTGCCCAGTGACACGGCGTCGCCACACGGCGGCCATCTTGGCTCAGTCAACCCGCTCCCTCTGGTACATGTTCTACTATATGAACCAGAACCTGCTCAGTTTCTGTCCGATGTTCAAACACTTTTGGTTTGTTATGAACGTCAGACAGAAGTTATGACGCTGCAGAGTTAAAGTTACGAAGAAAGTAAATCACGTACTTTTCTATGAAAGTAACATAGTGACGTCACGCAAACAGTTAAGTGACGTTTCTACACGGACAAAATGTCAGAGTTAACAGTTGTTTTAGTGCAGACGACTGGATCATCATCTGCTGCAGCCCGAGTCAGAGCGAGCTGCCTGATCCAACATGCCGCCTGTGAGTGACGTCAACACGTAGTCTGACCCCCCCCCCCCCCCTTGGTTTTACACACTCTGACACAATGAATTGTAGGTGATTTAAGACTTTTCAAAATAAAAGACACTGACAGCTGCTCAGCCCAGGTGTCAGTGATCACCCTGTTACCATGGTAACTGACCTGAGACCAGTGTCTCACCTGTCTCCTTTGCAGGTCTGTCCTTGTGTTGTCTGGACGTGCTCCACTTCATCTTCATCATCTCCATCATCTTCAACCTGCTGGTCCTCCTCTCCCTGCTCCTCCTCCCCTCGTCACCCACACCCCTCCCCCCTGTCATCTTCTGGCTCCGCCTCCTCACAGGTCTCTCTGGGTCCGCCCTGGTCCAGGACCCAGACTCGGTCCTGGTCTTGTCCTCCGTGTGCTCTCATGTGTGTGTCTTGGTCTTGGTGTGGTCTGTGTTGGGGGTCAACCCAGACCAGGACCAGGACCAGGACCGGTATCCAGGTCAACCGTGTGACCTGCTGCAGCCTCGCCCTCATCCTGGTTGTCATGGTGACCGGTCCCTGGACCCGTGGCTTGGCTCTGTTTAATGCCGTCTGTCTCCTGATCACCGTCCTTCCCTGTCTCCCCCGTGTGGACGCTGTGACTCTGAGCGTCCTCACCCACACCCTCCTCTCTGTCTTCTCCCCCTCCTCCCTCCTCTGTCCAGATGTTTCCACATGTGCGCAGCTCGTCCTCTCCTCCCTCTCCTGCTGCGTCGACCCTCTGATCCACCTCGTCCTCTCTCGCCGCCCACAACCTCCTCCTCTTCGTCACCTTCATCTGAGGGTGACCTCGCCCCTTTGAGTCACCGCGACAACCATGCTGTAATTAATGGCCTCATTAAAGATTCATACATCAGCAGCTCTGTGTCTTTAATTGATCACCTGAAGGAAACATCTGGACCTGACAGAGGATGATTGAACCTTTAGTTAATGATCAGAACTGATCAATATTTTATACTTGTTTCTCTCAATGTGTCACTGATGATATCACGTCTTTTATTGATCCGATTGTTTCAGTAACATTATTATTATCTGATCTGTAAACGTGACGTTTCCAACACCGCCATTTTCCTCATCTTATTAGATTATAGATTATAGATTATTTCATATTAACATATCAGAATACAGGATCATTCGGTTCATATTCACTAATCAATAATCACCCCAAACCAACAGTGAAATATAAAGTCACAGATGAATTCATTGACTAGTGTCACTGTCACGCTCTTATACTGAAAGGTGTCTTTTATTGATCAGAAATAATGGGCAGATCAATAATCACTCGGACACTCGAGTATCTTTAGAAAATAATTTAATAACATTTGAATCCAACAGGTAAAAAACACAGTGAAGGACTTGGTCTCCTCTCCTCGCTAATAATCAATAATCAATACTCTTTAATGATTATGTGGCAGAATTTTGACAAAAAGAAAAAAGACAAATTGCACATGAGGTCATGTGATCGAGGTCATGTGATCGAGTCCTGACTGTCTCTAAGGACGAAGGTCCAGCAGCCGTGGATCAGTCTCTGTGGCAGTCTCTCTTTCTCTCTCTCAGCCAATAGAAAATACTACACAGGCAGCAGCCAGATCAATGATCAATGATGATCAATATTCAGTTTGATCAGTTTTAACAAAATAAAAGTCTTGTTTTTCCTCTGGGACAAAGAAACAACAACATGCAGCGTCACTACAGGAGGAAGGGGTCATTAAAGCACATGGGGAGGAGGAGGGAGGGAGGGGGGGGTCAAACACAACAGTGAGATGTCATAGGTCGTCCCACCCCCCTCCCCCTCCCCCTCCCCTCCCCCCTCAGGTAACTCTGGTAACTTAAAATAAAGAGATGAATCCAACTGAAAGTGAGACAGAGACATGAGGACACGTCACTCAGCAGCTGATACTTACGTACAGGGGGAGGGGGGACACTCAGGACGGGGGGCCCCGGGTCCTGGGGGGGAGGGGGCGCATGGGGGAGGGGCGACTGTCTTACCTCGTCTGCTCTCACTCACTCTACAGCCATTCAGCTGCTTTGTTACTGTGGTGTGCTGACAACAGTCAAGATGGAGTCTGTGGTTGTGGAGGCGGAGCCAAGGAGGGGTGGAGCCGCCGACATCATCACTGATCTTCAGTCTGAGCGTGACCCACGACTAAAGCCACGCCCACCTGCTGACACCAGTCCACCAGCCTCCGCAGCCTCTCTGAGGCCCCGCCCTCCGCCGCCTCAAACAGCAGCCGCTGGGGGGGGGGGAGAAAGAAGAGGCAGGGCAGCAGGTAAACATGCATGTTTAAAGTATGACATCATCAGAGTTAGTTTCCTGTGGTGAGACAGGTGAGGTCATGAAGTGTGTGTGTGTGTGTATTACATCTTTCCACAGGGCAGCACACAGAGGCAGGTAGTGAAGCGCCTGCTGATAGAGGAGCCGCACCTACAACAGAACAACAACATCAAGAGCGAAACAAACAAACAAACAAACAAACAAACAGCAGAGTCAGTCTGACACACACACACACACACACACACACACAGGAAGTGACCTACATACACACCTGTTCACTGACTCACCTCTGATCGCTCCTTCAACTCCTTTTCCACAGCTATCGCTCTGCAAAGACACACACACACACACACGCACACACGAACACACACACACATATACATACACACACACACACACAGTTTAAACAGATCTGGGTCAGTCTGTGATTCTATAATCAATGATCACACTCAGTTGGTCCGTTGACTCCTCCCCTTCTGTAAGGCTTTGAGCTGATTGGTTCCTGCTGCAGGTGTGTGTGTGTGTGTGTGTGTGTGTGTGTGCACCAGGTGTGACTCACATGTTCCAGATGGACAAACTCTTTGGACAGTTACTCGTCAACATCCGAGCCTGAAACTTGAGCTGCTCCATGTTCCCGTCCCGCCACAGCTCACACAGCATCCTGTCCACACACACACACACACACACACACACACACACACAGGCACACACACACACACACACAGGCACACACACACACACACACAGGCACACACACACACACAGGCACACACACACACACAGGCACACACACACACAGGGTTACAGGTATGTGTCTGTGTAAACTGTGTGTGTGCAGTGTGTGTGTGTGTGTGTGTGTGTGTGTGCAGTGTGTGTGTGTGTGTGTGTGTGTGTGTGTGTGTGTGCGCGCGCAGTGTGTGTACCTGAGGCCCAGCTCTGTGTTGTTGGGCATGGCGCCTCTCAGTCTCTCCAGCACCAGTGCATGCTGGGACTTTGGCAGGCAGCTCAGGTAGAAACTCACCACCTGAGAGAACACAGAGGTCAAAGGTCAACAACAAGGTCCACAACTTCCCCCGCCCCCAACTGTCTAACCCCTCCCCCCGGTGTATAGGCCCCGCCCCTGCTGGGACCTTGTTGTGGAAGCTGTAGCAGGTCCAGAACTGAGCCGGGTCGAAGGGGACCTGCAGCCGGGTGGGGACGGTGCTGAGGCAGCGATGGACCAGGTCTGAGAACAGTCTGGACTGAGACTGGGCGGAGCCACAGGTCAGCTGACTGCTGCTGAACACCAGGTAACTGAGGACAGAGACAGGTTAGATCCACCTCCACATCCTGACTGATACTGATTGACTGACTGATTGATTGATTGATTGGTTGATTGGTTGGTGCCACTCACTCCATCCACAGCTGGTGGAGCTGCTCCAGCTGCAGGGCTGAGCCCAGAGCTCTCTCAAAGGCCTGGACCGTCTCCTGGACTGAACCGTGGAGCCACTGCCACCGGCTGGACAACACACAGGCACCATCAGGGTCACACACACAGGGGCTTTCTACAGGACCAGGACCAGGACCAGGACCAGGACCAGGTCCAGGTCCAGGTCCAGAGTATCATCATGTTCAGACGGAGGGAAACTAAACACAGCAGGATTCTCTTTCAGCTCTGAAGCTTTATTGTGGCGGGACACCAGGAAGTGATGTCACACTGATAAGACGTGAACCTGAAGGCATCACAGCTGATGGACAGCTGCACCTGAACGTTACATGTGACATTAATGAGCTCTGTGTTGGTGAGGTCAAGTTCAGTCAGTCGCACTCTTTCTACACTGTGACCTCACCTCACTGTGACCTCACCTCACTGTGACCTCACTGTGACCTCACCTCACTGTGACCTCACTGTGACCTCACCTCACTGTGACCTCACCTCACTGTGACCTCACCTCACTGTGACCTCACTGTGACCTCACTGTGACTCTAAATCCTTTGCTCATTTCTGTGTTTGTTGTTTATTCACTGTTTCTGAAATATCCAATGTGTGATGTCATGATGAGGTCATGGGGCTCTCACCAGTGGACCAGGTGGAGGTGAGGTGTCTGCTGGACCAGCTGCTCCTGAAGCTCCTTCTTCACAACTGGACCTTGCAACAGCTCCTCAGTGGGAAACCCCAGGAGGTGACTGATGGAGACAGAGAGGTCAGCTGTGTGTGTGAGTGTGTGAGTGTGAGTGTGTGTGTGTGTGTGTGTGTGTGTGTGTGTGTGTGTGTGTGTGAGAGTGTGTGTCATACCGCAGGACGTCCTCTGGTTTGCGTGGACTCTGCTCGTCCTCACACAGCGACAGGACGAAGCCTCTGAACAGAGGAGCAACAGCGCTGGACTTCTCCTGAGGAGCAGAGAGGAAGCTGTGAGACACATCAGGTGGTGACCTCACCTGGTGAACACCTGAGGAACAGCTGGTGAACACCTGAGGAACAGCTGGTGAACCTGGTGAACACCTGAGGAACAGCTGGTGAACACCTGAGGAACACCTGAGGAACAGCTGGTGAACAGCTGGTGAACACCTGAGGAACACCTGAGGAACAGCTGGTGAACACCTGGTGAACACCTGGTGAACACCTGGGCTCACCTGGGCCATGAGGAACTTGCAGGAGTGGTAGAAGACCTCAGCGTTGTGGGGACACTCGGCGAGGGCGTGGAGCCACATGCTGACGGCCCGGTCGTCCTCTCCTTTCCTCATGTGCAGCTCAGCCAGGGCGTCTCTGATTGGACACAAGTCTGGACACGCCTCCAACAGAGACTCACACAGGGACACGCCCTCATCCTCCCTGGAAGGCAGACACACTCAGTCACATGACCTTACCTGGACCACGATGTCACCACGACCAGGCCGAAAGTCTCTGACTGACTATGACTTCACTCTGACCTCACTCTGACCTCACTGTGACATCACATGTCTCACCTGTGCAGGAGTCTGTTGAGGTGGATGAGGTTCATGTGCAGAGGGAGACAGGCCAGCGTCCTCTCACTGGGAGACAGAGTGTCGTCGCTGCACTGCTGGACGGCGTCTTCACAGAGACAGAGTCAGAGACAGAGACAGAGTCAGAGTCAGAGACACAGAGTCGCACTGAGACCTGAACCTGGACCAGCCGTCCCCTCTCTACCTTGGAAGAGAGCGATGAGGATGTCCAGTGGCGTGCTGATGTCCTGAGACGTCCTCCATGGCAGCAGGAAGGACTCTCTGCTGACCAGTCTGGACGGACCAGACTCTGCCGGGTCGTAGAGTCCGGACGGCAGCCGGTCGAACTCCGTCAGGTGGATGTAGGAGAGCCAGACCAGGGCCCGGTCTCGGGTGTCAGGTGATCAGCAATGCTCCTGTCGTGGGCCGACTTCAGCGAGTTCTGCAGAACCAGAGGCACCAGAGCTGCCGTTACCAACGTGGACCTGCTCACAGTCGCTGTCGGAATTCAATCTGACATTCAGCCTGAGCGCGGTGGGTGTGGTCACGTCTCACCTGGAGCACGGCCAGAGCGCTCTCCATGCGGCCGGTGAACAGGTTGAGCTGGACTCTGTAGAGCAGAGACTCCATCAGCTGGAAGGACACTTTGTCCGAGACGCCCGACGACGCCTCGGCGACCAGGAACTGCAGCAGGCGCTCGCACACGTAGTCCTTCCCCTCGAACGAGCTCTCCAGGTTCAGGTACTGCAGAACACACACGACATCACATGCCTCATTTCCCATGATTCCCCGGTGCAGGACCAGACCTGAGGACGGAGGACTTACGTTCCACCACACTCTGTAGTGAGGCGCGTGCTCCACAGCCATCTCACACATCTCCTGCACCTCCTCCCTGCTGCCCCTCCTGGAGAACAGGCTCAGGTAGTGGCTCCACACCTCCGGGTCCTCACAGTTACTCTCCAGGGCCCGAGACAGAGTGTTGAGGGCCGACTCCAGGCACTCCGCACCAGGCCTACACACACACACACACACACGACCTCGATGTGACATCACTGTGACATCACTGTGACCTGGCTCTGACTGAACGTTACACACACACACACACAGGCCGACGTACGTGTCGTTCTGGTTGAGGTACTTGAAGGCCAGTTTGATCCACAGCTGGGTGTCTCTGGGACTGTCCACCACACTCGTCTCCAGGTTGGAGATGTCGTCCGTCTCACTGATGAAGTAACGTTTGTCCTCTGATGTGACGCAGCGTCTACGGCTGACAGGCTGATCTGAGGACGGTCGTCTGCACAAACACACACACACACAGGTCATGAGGATTTACCTTCAGCTGTTCACTCACAGGACATCCAGATGCTCAGGTGATGCTGCAGCTCAGTTAGGCTCCGCCCCCTCCTCACCATGTCCTCCCACCGTGACGTGTCCACCTGCGGCCTCGAGCTCGTCGTCATCTTCGGGCTGAAGCTGCTCTGAGTCGATGGCTTCGGCCTCCACCTCCTCACGTCTTTACAGGTGGTGAATGGAGGAACTGCAAAACAACACCAGGGTCAGAGGTCACACGTCTGGGTCCGTTTCCGTGGTGACAATAACATAGAGGGAGAAGCCGACTCACTGTGTCGTTTGCTTTCATTCACTTTGCTGACGAGGAGGACGGCCTTCTGATCCACGCCCATACGACTTTTGTTCGAGCCAAACAGCTTCTTCATGTACTTCTCTGAAAAACAAACAATGAAATATAAAACCTGCAGCCGGAGTCAAGCCGGAGTCAGGCCGGAGTCAGGCCGGAGTCAGGCCGGAGTCAGGCCGACGTCAGCCGGAGTCAGCCGGAGTCAGGCCGGAGTCAAGCCGCGTCAGGCCAGCGTCAAGCCGGCGTCAGGCCAGCGTCAGGCCGGAGTCAGGCCAGAGTCAGGCCGGAGTCAGGCCGGAGTAATCTGACTGGAGTCAAGCCGGAGTCAGGTGGAGTCAGGCCGGAGTCAGGCCGGCGTCAGGCCGGAGTCAGGCCGGAGTCAGCCGACGTCAAGCCGGAGTCAAGCCGGAGTCAGGCCGGCGTCAGGCCGGAGTAATCTGACTGGAGTCAGGCCGGCGTCAGGCCGGAGTCAGGCCAGCGTCAGGCCAGCGTCAGGCCGGAGTAATCTGACTGGAGTCAGGCCGGAGTCAGGCCGGCGTCAGGCCGGAGTCAGGCCGGAGTCAGGCCAGCGTCAGGCCGGAGTAATCTGACTGGAGTCAGGCCGGAGTCAAGCCGGAGTCAGGCCGAGTCAGGCCGGAGTCAGGCCGGAGTCAAGCCGGCGTCAGGCCGGAGTCAGGCCGGAGTCAAGCCGGCGTCAAGCCGGCGTCAGGCCGGAGTCAGGCCGGAGTCAGGCCGACGTCAAGCCGGAGTCAGGCCGGAGTAATCTGACTGGAGTCAGGCCGGCGTCAGGCCGAGTAATCTGACTGGAGTCAGGCCGGAGTCAGGCCGGAGTCAGGCCAGCGTCAGGCCGGAGTAATCTGACTGGAGTCAGGCCGGCGTCAGGCCGAGTCAGGCCAGCGTCAGGCCAGCGTCAGGCCAGCGTCAGGCCAGCGTCAGGCCGAGTAATCTGACTGGAGTCAGGCCGGCGTCAGGCCGAGTCAGGCCGACATCAGGCCGGAGTCAGGCCGGAGTCAGGCCAGAGTCAGGCCGGAGTCAGGCCGGAGTCAGGCCAGAGTAATCTGACTGGAGTCAAGCCGGCGTCGGCCCGAATTATACTTTAGAGAATAAAACCTTATGAAGCCTGTTTGCGTTTCACAGGTGACTGAGAGCAGGTGAGTTGTTGGCAGCTCACCTGTGGCAGAGCTGATGTCATCGCTGGAGCTGCTCTCAGAACAGCCAATCAGAGACAGGTTGTAGGACAGGATGTCCTGGAAGAGCTGGTTTCCTGTCAGAGTGCAGTTCCTCATGTGCTGCCTGCACAGTGAGAGGACATGTTAGACACCCCCCCCACACACACACCACACACACACACACACACACACACACACAGCTGCCTGTGACCTCACCATCTGCAGCCGTCGTCGTTGCAGGTTCCCGTCAGGTCGAAGCGACAGAAACACTTCCTGGGCTCCAGAGTGTTGCTGTAGGTCACAGAGCTCAGAGACAACTTCTCCTTGGTCCTGTAGTACGGACTGAACCTGAGACCACACACACACACACACACACACACACGTCAGTACACCTCCACCTGAGCTGAGCTCAGTGTGATTGTCTTCATGCAGCTCGAGGAGACGAAACAAAGTCAGAAACTTCTTTTAAAACTCGTTTTATTGACTCATTTTGATTTAAATTAGCTTTTTATCTTTAATTGTCTCCATATCCTTTTATTGCCTTCTCTGTGTGTGTGTGTGTGTGTGGTGTGTGTGTGTGTGTGTGTGTGTCTAAGCAGCATCTGCTCCCTCTAATTGTCCTCTGTCCTCCGTCTGTGTCTCACTGTGTTTTAAATAAAGTTTTATGATGTTGGACGTCCACCTGTATCAGCTGACGCTCTGTGACCACACACAGTCACTGATCATGTGACCATAACTGGTCCCAGCTGCGGCAGCCGGCAGTGATTACCTCTGCTGTGTGTTCACTCTGACATGAAAGGATGTGTGTGTGTCGCTCCACATTAAACCAGCGCAGTAAAACCCCAGGAGGCTACATTAGGCTTTATAGGAGCTGGGAAGTCTGTGTGTGTGTGTGTGTGTGTGTGTGTGTGTGTGTGTGGGTGTGTGTTGCACCTGTATGACTTGAAGACCAGCAGGGGGCTGTGATATGGTAAGGGAACGGGTCTCAGCTCCGCTCCACCTGACTGACCGGTTGTTGGCTCCGCCTCCACTGACATCACCTGCAGTGACACAGCAGACGTTAGTGTGGAGGCCACACCCCCTCATACATCACGACAACACATTTCCTTTCAGAACGTCTCATTATCATCTTCACAGGATGTGACGGTGCTGTGACCTCGCAGCTCTGGTCTCACCTGCCGGGCCGGGGGCAGCTCGTCATTTCCCTCCAGGTTCTGCAGCTCCCTCAGCAGCAGCTCCCCCAGCCGGGCCTGCTGCTGGTACCGGAGCTTCAGAGCGTCCAGGTCCAGACCCGCAAACATCTCAGCAGGAGCCTCGGAGCTGCTCGCAGTCTTGCTGGGTTTGGCGGCGCCGCCGTCTTTGGCGGGGGTGGAGCTCAGCTGCTCCAGGTTGGGTTTAGTGAAGGAGCTGCTGCACTGACGGAGGGAGTGTCGGCGGGGCCCCTGGCGGCTGCGGCAGCAGCAGGTGTGGGCGCGGGCACGGGTGGGGGCTCGGGGTCGTGGTCGTCGGCCTCGGGGACGTCTTCGCTGTCCAGGGTGAGTTTGTCCTGGGTGAGGTCGTGCAGGGAGGGCTGGGGCAGCGGGAAGGGGGTGGAGGGGGACGGGTGAGGGACCGGCACCTGAGGGTCGGGGGGGTGGAGGCTCGTAGCGGGGGCTCTGTGGGCAGCTCAGGGGGGCACCTCTGTTCCTCAGGGCCTGGGCCTCCTTCAGCTTCTGGATCTTCAGGGCGTATTCAGACTCGAGCTGCTGCAGCCGCTGCTTCTGAGCTATGAGCTCCGCAAAGTGACGCTCCGAGTCCACGCGCTGCAGCTTACCAGGCTACACACACACACACACACACACACACACACACACCATGTTAGAGCAGCGAGGAACAGACACCTACAGACATCAGTTACCTGAAGCTCTGAGTGAGGTGAAGATTCACTCCTGACAAATAGTCACAGGTGGAGCAGTCACCTGAGCTCCTCACCTGAGCGACAAACACTGGGGAGGCTACAGCTAACAGCTAATAACACCTGTGCTAATGAACAGCTAGCTATCCAGTAATAACCTGTCCTTTAGAACGACAGCTAGCTAACCAGATGTTACCCCCGTCCCAGGTTACAGCTAGCTAACCAGTAAGCTAACGTTAGCCGGAGAAGCTATTGGTTATTCGGCTGGTATTAACGTTTCATAACGCAATTGTCGACAGTTAGCTCGCAGTGCTAATGTTTGCTAACGGAGAACGGCTCGGTGAACACGTGACTAATGTTGACGGTTGCCGTCGCCAGGTGTCGGTTACTCTGGTGCTACTTCACCCGTCAGCTGCGGCAGTTGATGCTAACAGGAAGTGACGTCTAAGCATCGATGTCATGTGACAAACAGCAGCCGTAGATGAGGTCACGGCTCTGATCTCACACACTGTCATCCTTCATTAATAAAACACGTCACGAGATACACAGGTGACTGTGGAGCAGAACCAGAACCAGAACCAAACTGGAGCGGAACCAGAACTGAGCCTGGACCAGACCAGGACCAGGACCAGACCAGGACCAGAACCTGAACCAGAACCAGAACCAGACACGGCTCACAGGCCACAAGTCCCCGCCCCTTTCCTCAGGCTTCTTTCTGAAGCCACGCCTCCACCTGCCGTCTCCAGCTGAGAGAGACGCAGCTTGAGTGGGCGGAGGCAGACCTGGACGTGAAGGCATCTGATTGGTGTTTGCCTTTCGGGGCGTGAAGCGTGGATTGGTCAGAGCTGTGTCAGTCCTGCAGCCGCCACAGAGTGTTCTTCTGAACACATCACGTGTTGACTGCTCTCAGGATTACCAACCAGAACTGTAATCAGCTGATCTCAGTGTTCAGACAGCTGATTGGCTGCAGCTCAGTGACAGGTGAGTCTCACCTGACTGCTGTGGTTAATGTCCGCTCTGCGTTTGGACCCCCTCCCTGCGGCGTGCTGAGCCTGGGTCAGCTCCTGCTCCAGCCGAGCGGCCAGGCTCTTCTTGATGGACACCCGGTGCTCCACGCGGTGCACCTGCACAGAGCAGCAGGGTCAGGGGTCAAGAGGTCAGAGGTCAGTTCAACACACACCTGCGGCGGCGTCCCTGTGCCTCACCTGTTCCTGCAGCTTCTTGAGCAGCGTCCTGTTGGCGCTGACGATCTTCTCCGAGGCCTGGAGCTGCTCCCTCAGCTTGGACACTTTGGCCTCGGCCGCCTTCAGAGACTCTCTCTTCTTCAGCTCCTGTTGGAGCAGGTGACGGAGGACGGCCTCGTCCCTCTGCAGCAGCTCCCTGTGGACAGGTGAGTCCAACAGGTGAACACTGAGCCAGGTGTTGTACACACCTGGCTCAGTGCTGCTACCTTCACTGACCCTGGGTCAGTGTCTCACCTGTTCTTGTTCAGCCTCTGTTCCACCTCACTCAGCTTCACCTCTGTGGCCGTTTTCCCCGACAACTCGAGCGTGGTCTCAGAGGCAGGTGAGGGGGCGGAGCCACGAGGAGTCTGCTCCTTCAGCATCTTCTGCTTCTCCCTGCTGCAGGAACAGGTCAGAGATCAGAGGTGAGAGGTCAGGTCAGTGTCCCGGCGGCCGCTCTGTGAGGTGAGCGATGAAGACTGTGGTACCTGGCGATCTCCTCCTTCAGCAGACGGTACTCGGCCTTCTTGGCCTCGGGCAGAGCCTCAGGTGTTCGGACCGGGTTGTTCTCCTTCTCTGAGCCCGACGCTCCTTTGGGCTTCGCTGCCTGGAAACATCAGAGAACATGTTACATCATCGCTCTCCTCATGGGTTCATCCATGCTGTGACATCATGGTGCTGTGATGTCACCTCCACACTCCTCCTGGCCTCTTTGATCATGAACTCCAGTCCTCCGAATACGGTCTGAGTGGAGCTGCAGGCGTCCATGTCCGAGTCACTGTCGTCCGAGTCGTTCAGAGAGACGACCACCGACTTGTGTCTGGGCAGCTGCAACACACACACACACACACACACACACACACACACACACACACAGGTGGTGACCACAGGTGTCCCTGCAGATGTTCCTACATGTGTCCCTGCAGGTGTCCCTGCAGGCGTCCCTGCAGGTGTTGCAGGTCTTACCACCAGCGGGGCTCTGGGGGGTGGTGACCTCTGGTGAACTTGTTGGCCCGAGGCTGTGACACCGTGTTCAGACTGACGGTGCTCAGGTTCCCTCTGGTTGGCTGCTGCTGGAAGCCTGCAGGGGGCTGACGGCTCGGAGAGGGGGGGGCACTGGAGCTCTTCTCCTTGAGGGGCATCATTATCACAATCATCATCATCATCATCATCATCGTCATCATCGTCATCACCATGGAAACAACAGGAGTGTCCCTCACCTCGCTGGCTGCCACCCTCTTGTTGGCCATGGACATGAGACAGGTCTCCCTCAGCAGCATCTCCTCCTCCTCCTCCTCATCAGCAAAGGGGGGTTAGGAGGAGGCTCCAGCTCATCAGGAGGAGGGGGGAGGGGGGGAGGCGGGGGAGGAACACCTGTCAGCATGGGGGAGAGGAAGGGCTGGGAGAAATCCTGAGGGAGGGGGAGAGAGAGAGTTTACACAAGGCCACAGACAGTGCGCGCACACACACACACACACACACACACACACACACACGTACCAGTGCGAACTGGGCGGAGTCTGTCATGTACAGAGACACCTGAGGGAAACACCCGGGTCATCGGAGGTGAACGGGTTGTGAGTCGGAGACGAGACTGAAAACAAACATCAGCTGATCAGTTCCTGTTCTGTTGGTGTCACTGATCCAGGATCAGCTCTGATTGGCTGCTCACCTGGTGAACCCGTCTCACTGTCCGTGTCCATCGCCACCTCGTCGTAGTTGTCGTACTGGTAGAGGTTACCTGAGGCGTCCAGGCCCGGTTTACCTGTGGACTTCCTGTGCTCGCGGTCCCTGGACTGAAGGACACAGGTGAGACACGGAGACAGAGTCATGTGACCTGGTTCCACCTGATCAGCAGCCCACGGATCATGTGCTGCAGGACACACCTGAGTCCATCTCTGCCTGAGGCCCCGCCCACTCAGCTGCCTCTGCCAACACATTAAACTCAGAGGCAGACTTTTATTCTGACATTCTAGGGCTGTGTGTTTTATTTTGAAGGAGGAGTCGTAATCATGTTGTTCTTTTTTCTTATTGATCAAATCATTGATTGATTGAGATGAGCTGATAAAAAAGTGATCAGACGCAGACACAGGTGTGACCAGGTGTGACCAGGTGGTGTGTGGGGGGGGGGGGGTTCACCTTGCTGCGTGTCCTCATCTTCCCGCCCACCAGCTTCATGAAGCGGTTGTACTGCTCGTCCTGGTTCGACAGGTCTCGGATCCGTCGGATCTCGTCCCCGTTTGCGGCGCTCCTCCTCGTCCTGCCGCCGTTTCTCCTCCTGCTCCCTCTGCTGCTGCAGCTTCCACGTCCTCAGCTGCTGCTTCCTGAACGCCTGCTTCGCCGCCGAGCCTGGAACCACAGCACGCACCTGTCATGGGGCGTTCACACCGAACGCGGTAGACGCGAATATAATCGCTCGAGACGCTTGTATCGCGCCGCCTGATCATTTTGGACGATTCGCGTCATTCGCGCTTGACGCTCGAAAAAAAGTGACGTTTTTTCAACCGGTATTTTCACGTCGATCATGGCTGATGTCACCACCGTTGCTGTACAAGTCCCAGAAGCGCCGGGAAACCACCCGCCGTTGTTTCTGGGTTCATGAAGTAGTTTTTAATTCTGTCCCGGTAAAACACGGCAGCAGTGTCGCACAGCACCGGGCGCCCACACACAGCTGAGCTTCTCCTTCATGTTGGTCTGAGCGTTAAAAACCGTTGGTCAGGGAAGTGACGTCGGCTTGAACTCGTCGCTGATTGGATGTCGCGGCGCGATGCCGCCTGAAAAGTTCGATATTTTCAACTTTATTCGCGCCGCTTCAGACGCTCCAGACGCTCCAGACGCTTCAGACGCTTCATTCGCGCCGCGTCTCGTCGCGCCAGACGCTCCATTCGCGCCGCCGCCTGAATCGCGTGTCATCGCGCCATTTACATTGATTTTCACTGTAGAGTTGCCGCTCCATTCGCGTCTATCGCGTTCGGTGTGAACGCCCCATTAGAGCCCGGGGGGGGGTCTGTCTGGACCCGCCCCCTCAGGTTCTGACCCCTCACCTGGACTGATCATCTTCTTGGTGGCGTGAGGTTTCCCTGGCGTCCGGCCCCTCTCCAGCAGAGATTTGGGACCGGCTTTGGACTCTGCTTCGGCCGCTCTCTCTCACGGTCCCGGTCTGCAGGGCGGAGCCCGGTCTTGGCTCTGTCTCGCTCCCTGTCCAGAGGCTTGGATCTGGTTCTGTTTCTATCTGTGGCGGCGGCAGACAAGGTGGACCTGGTGGTGACCCTCTGCCTGCCGGGCGGAGCGGCGCTGGGGGCGGGGCCTGGTGCAGGGGCAGAGCTCTTCTCCTGGGCGGCTCTGGTGATTCGGTCTTTGCTCTTCTTCATCACCTGCTGCTCCTTCTGCTGCCACTTCTTACTGGCCGACTGCAGAGCGAGGAGACGCAGCTGCAGCTCTGACAGCTCCTCCTCCTCCACCTTCACCTCCGGCTGCTGGAAACACACAGAGTTAAACACGCCCACTCTCACAGAGGTCCCTGAACACAGCGCAGGTGGCGGCCTCACCTTGTCAGGAGAGACGAGCGAGTCCTCGCTGGACGCCGACGACTCTCTGCGACACGAACACGTCACCTTGAGTTTCTCTTTGTCGTCTCTGACGCTGTGCTCACTGCAGCACGAACACGTGTTCTCCTCTGGCTCCGCCCTCTGCTCCGCCTCCCCTGTCTCCTCCGTCCTCTCTTCTCCTTCACCTGTGAACAAGCCACACCTGAGCTCAGAGCTCCGCCTCCTGCTGATCCCAGCTCAGTGGGGCAGAGCAGCGATCTGAGCTCCAACATGCGTGTTTCTAGACTTTAACATCGTGTTTGCATCAAACAAAGATGGCCGCCGGAGGCTAACTGATGTTAGCATGACGTCACTTGTGTTCATCTGATTTCAGTGATGTCACGTTAAAGCTGGACCTGCACCTGCTGATCAGGTGAGCAGAACATCTGTCTGCAGATGTTCATCAGTGTTTCTGTCCATCAGAACAAAACTCACCTTCTCCGTCGGCTCCGCCTCCTGCTCCTGCTCCGCCCACTTCCTCTGCAGCTCGTCCAGATTGGCCGGAGTGGGCAGTTTCTGACGGAGAGGTTTGATGTTGAACGCCTGGAACACTTTCCTCTCGGCCTTCTCCAGCTCGGCCGTCTCCTCGGCTCCGGCTGGACTCTGGCCCGGTTCTGGTACTGGTCTGGTCTCTGTAATACTGGCGTCATCGTCGGGCGCATCCTCTCTGGCGGGCAACGCTTTGGGCTCCAGGGCCATGGTCTCCTCCTTACGGATGCACTCCAGCTCCAGCTGGATCTGCTTATACTTGGACAGCAGGTCCTCGAAGGACTCGTCAACACTGGTGTCAGGTTTGGGAACACTGTGAGCAGCTTTCCGGGCCTGAGCCCGACCCAGCAGCTTCTCTGAGGCCGAGGTCAAGGAGCAGAACGGGAGGATCAGTGGCGAACAGTGACATCACAGAACAGTTCAGTCTGATGGAAAACGACGACGTAGAAACAAACAATAATGATAGTGACAGTGATGATGATACCAACGTGTTTGTCGCGTGACGTGTGACTCTGATCATGAAACTCGAGCTCCTGTGGTTTATTACATTTACAGCTTCACTCTGACGCTCACGGTCACCTGACAGGAAGTTCTGTCTTTAGGTTTGGTTTCCTCAGCAACAGAAACCTTATCGTGTTCAGCTGCACCTGTTTCCATATGTAAGTCTGTTACATACGTGTTGACGTTTGCATGTGTCACGGCGCTGCACTCAGACGCAGCGGCAGGAAACAAGGTCAGATTCACCTGCTCACAGAAAAGCTGTTCTGATGATCAGTGAGTAAGCTGATCATGGTTATGATCCTCTCCTCCTCCTCCTCTCCTCTCCTCCTGCTCCACCTGTCAGAGTCACTGAGGAGCAGGGACCAGACAGCAGCAGGTGTTTTCCACCTGGTCTGAGGTCAGTGATGACGTCTCAGCAGCTATAACAACAGTGTTACATGTTACCAGGCCTGGATCATTAGACTTCTTCATTATGACCCCCCAGCCCCTCCCGTCCAGACCAGACCACATCAGACCGTCTCTAGACTATGAACTACTGAACCCTGGTTGTCACACACGGATCGCACGCTGATCAGAATCTGAATCTGCCACAGTGATCGATTACAGCGAGGAGTGATTATTGATCTCCCAGAACTCAGACAGACCCACACTGTGCAGCTGGATCCGGTCTGACCCACCGGTCCAGGTCCACGTGTGGCCTGTAACCCCCACCCCACCCCCAGGCTCTCACGGAGTGGGTGCCCCCCTGACAGCAGCTCACCCTCACGGGTCACATGGCCACACAGAGCCGGGAAGGATACGTTTTCTCGAGGGGGGTCGGTTCTGTTGCCGGGACCCTCTCCGGGACCGTACCGGCCGGGGGGAGCTCGGTTCCCTCTGTTCCAGGCTCCGTGCCCACAGTTGGACATGGACCGGTGCCGGAACCTGCCCAGGGCCCCGTGGCTTCGCTCCCAGAAGCTGGACCGCGGGCTGGGCTCCCCGTGGGGACCGTGACCCGGCGGCGGCGGCAGCGCGGTAAAGGGAGCGGGCGGCAGCGGCAGGGGAGAGGGAGGCCGGTCAGGCCCGCTCGGCCCGCATGCTGCCGGTGGGCCGGGGGGAACGGGCCGTGTCCGTGAGGTCCGAGGTTGTATGGCATCATGATGCGGAAATCCGGCGGCGGGTGGCCCATGTGCGCGGCATGTTCGGCGGGTGTTGGTGGGGTTTCCGTGTCCGAGGTGGTTCGAGCCCCGCGGCCGCCCGTCCTGCTACCATCCCCCCGCCGGAACGGCACACTCTCCTCGGTTTCATCATCGCAGATCTCTCCGTCTTCGAGCTCCCCTCCTCGCGGGGGGACCGACTAACGTGTTACCTCCATGTCGACGTCAGCAGCGGCCCGCGGACCGTGAACTCACCGGACCGAGGACCTGACGTTCATTTCACCGTTTAAAACCTCAACTGTTCGGAGCCCGGTCCGCCCTGACCGACAGTCTACCGACAGCTTCTTCTTCGAGTCTTCCTTTAGTCAAATACCGCGAGACAAGCCGAGACTTCACGAGACTGGAGGAAATCCATATAAGGAGACCAGAGTTTAAATATCATCGTCATCATCAGTATGGAGTTACTGAGTGTCCGCTCTTTATTCACTCTGTTGACGGTCTCGTTTGTTTCCTTCTCTCTTTCCTCTTTATTTCTTCT